>JAECUM010005134.1:0-67881 GCA_016617855.1 Megalonaias nervosa | reverse complement strand
AGTATGCAATCTAATGGTCATGGTGTAGAAGCATGCACTCTAATGGTCATGGTGTAGAAGTATGCACTCTAATGGTCATGGTGTAGAAGTATGCACTCAGATAGTCATGGTGTAGAAGCATGCACTCTGATGGTCATGGTGTAGAAGTATGCAATCTAATGGTCATGGTGTAGAAGCATGCACTCTAATGGTCATGGTGTAGAAGTATGCACTCTAATGGTCATGGTGTAGAAGTATGCACTCAGATAGTCATGGTGTAGAAGCATGCACTCTGATGGTCATGGTGTAGAAGTATGCAATCTAATGGTCATGGTGTAGAAGCATGCACTCTAATGGTCATGGTGTAGAAGCATGCACTCTGATGGTCATGGTGTAGAAGCATGCACTCTAATGGTCATGGTGTAGAAGTATGCACTCTAATCGTCATGTTGCAGAAGTATGCACTCTAATCGTCATGGTGTAGAAGTATGCACTCTAATGGTCATGGTGTAGAAGTATGCACTCTAATGATCATGGTGTAGAAGTATGCACTCTAATGGTCATGGTGTAGAAGTATACGCTCTAAGGGTCATGGTGTACAAGAAAATGTTACTTTAAGAAAGAAAGAAGTTGAGTGATGAATTTAAAGAATTGAAATAATTTGATGAGATTAATAGCACAGTTGAACTAATATAGCCAAAGTTATGAATACGGTGAAAGTGGCATTAAAATCATACCTTTATGGAAAAGTATGATAGATATAATATATTAGGAAATTGGATATGGAGATTCAAGTTTTGCAAGAAAAATTCAGATTAAAATAAGAATACTAACTAGATCATGACACTACGAGAACAATATTTTCCATGCTGGCAAACAATGTTCCCATGTCAGCCAATAGCAGTGAACAAATATTTTGGGACAAAAATATGGATTATGGAATTTGAAGAAGTGGGAGAAGATGTAAGCCAGTTTCTACAGGATACACTGTTTACAGTTCTTACCAATGGATACACTGTTTACAGTTCTTACCAATGGATACACTGTTTACAGTTCTTATTAATGGATACACTGTTTACAGTTTTTACCAATGGATACATGTTGCAACCTGATCAAAAAGTCATAGCAATTCACAGAATTACAGCTTGTTTAGAAGTCTCGGGCTCAGCCATTGTGGCTACATGAGAAAGCTTGCCTGTAGCTTCTCATGGGTTGGTGGTTCTTCCTGGGTTCTTCCTCCATTTGTTGTACTGGCCACCATGTATAGCCTTTATCATGTGCTGAAAAACGGTGTTAAACCCCATAATAACAACATAATATCAGAGTTGTATTTACACAATATATGGCAGTATACTCTAGGACTCTGCTAAACAGCAATCTAATGAGGCAATGATGTACTTCCAGACTTACTGAACAAAGCTTTCCAGACACCCTGCCAGTCTTTCCAAAATGAAGAGAGTGAAAGTCTTCACAAATCTTAGTTTTATCCTAAAATTGCTGGCACTTGACAATCACTCAAGAGTTAGTTATGCCTTCTACATTTGCTGCTTTATATGAATGTGATATCATGGACTGACAAATTATTAATGAAACTTTGCAATGTGTATGCACTCTGTGTAGCATATTCATGATTATATAGCACCTTGCATGGAACTTTGCAATCTGTATGCACTGTGTGTAGCCTTCTCAAGGTTAGATAGCACTGCATGGAACTTTGAAATATGTGTAGCCTTCTCAGAATGATATAGCACTTTATGTTTATGCACTCTGTGTAGCTTCCTTAAGATTATAAAGCACTTTGCATGGAACTTTGCAATGTATATGTACTGTGTGTAGCTTCCTTAAGATTATAAAGCACTTTGCATGGAACTTTGCAATGTATATGTACTGTGTGTAGCTTCCTTAAGATTATAAAGCACTTTGCATGGAACTTTGCAATGTATATGTACTGTGTGTAGCTTCCTTAAGATTATAAAGCACTTTGCATGGAACTTTGCAATGTATATGTACTGTGTGTAGCTTCCTTAAGATTATAAAGCACTTTGCATGGAACTTTGCAATGTATATGTACTGTGTGTAGCTTCCTTAAGATTATAAAGCACTTTGCATGGAACTTTGCAATGTATATGTACTGTGTGTAGTTTACTCAAGATTATAAAGCACTTTGCATGGAACTTTGCAATGTATATGTACTGTGTGTAGTTTACTCAAGATTATAAAGCACTTTGCATTGGTATACATTAGCTGATATGTTCTAATCACATATATATAGGCTAGACATGTTTGTCCCTGCAGAATGCATCACTGGTCCAGGGTAAACATGACACCAAAGGGAAAACTTTTATAACATGAAATACATGTTCTTAATTTGTTTCCTTTGTCCATAAACACTCATTTAGAACATTTCTGTTGCATCATTTTCTGCTGTCCACTTTTTTCTAATTTTTTTAGTCAGCTTGGCCAGTACTAAATTCTCTTTTGGGGAACACTTTTCCTTCAGCATAGTTCTAAATTAAAAACACATTTTACAAATTCATGATTTAGCACATTGTTTCATTAAACTGAATTCTTTAATGCAATAGAAGCCAAACTATTGGCAATCTCTTTTACAAACTGAGATCTTTATGATATATGTTTGTCATTTTTGTGATGGTAAAAATATCCCATGAGTACAAACTTTTTCTCTGACCTGCAAGATTAAATCAGGAATTTTTGAGAAATTACTTTTTATTGTGCATTGCTAAATGATAGGATATTCAAATCTTACTAGCAGAGTGACAAAATCTCAACCAAATTATGTGCCATGGATGACATTTTTTAGGCCCATCTATAGTGACAGACACGTTGATGTATTTATCTCCATATCAGTCAATAATAAGTCTCACTTTTGAGAATAAATTTAATTATATTTGCAGCCATATGATGTATTGTAGTCTGTTTATCAGGCTGAGACAGATTTTCTTTGGAAACAGAAATTGTCTATACTGTCAGCCATTGCTTAGCTACTGTTGATGTTTGGAATTTGTATCAGGCAGACTGCACTAAAATACAAAGTAGAAAGCAGTGCTGGGGTTCATCAGTAGTGTCTTATTATGGTTTTAATCTGACTTCCTATCGGAATGGAAAATAATTATCCTGTACTTAGAATTTTATGCTTGAGGCATGATTGGAAATGTCACATGAGGATCTATTTGTAGAAGCTGCTATTAGTGCAGTGTTCAATTAACTTGATCACTGAACACCAACTTACTACTCACTAAGCTTGGAATTAATATATGAAAAATATTTGATAAGTTATTGTAGATTTAGGTATTGTGCAGTGAATAAAATGGGGAAAGACTAAATGTAAGAAAGAAAGCAACAAAAAAAAAAGAAAGAAGTGAACACACTGTATATTAGTCACATACATTTTTAAATTTTAGGAATGTCATAGAAAAGTTTCCTTTTTATTAGTGCACTAAATAAATAAATATCATTTTATAATTGATGGGTAATTTCCAGTTTAAAATATTTACAGAAGTACATTATTTATTTACAACTATCATGTGTAACTTTCCTACTAAATATTCAAATGTTGACTATGTTTAGTCTGTTTGTAAATGTAATAATTTATGTAAATGTAATAAATTTATGTAAATGTAATAAATTTATATAAATGTAATACATTTTTAGAATTTACTCTGTAATACTGGTGAAAGTGTTACAACTTTTAGCAACATTGGTTGTTGTTAAGCCCTCGTCAGTGGAGAATACATGACATAGCACTCACTCTTTTCAACATCATTGTTGTTATCAACAGTATTGTTGCTATCAACAGGTTTTGGTATTTAAAAAAAAATCATTTCTATTATTTACATAACTCTATATGGGGATTCTGTTCATTCATTTACTTTGGAAATCTCCAATACAGAGGAAAAACAGTTACAGACACACTCACCCCTTTGACAATGGAATGAATATGACAGACAAACAGAGCTAGCTAAATATTCACATTGAGGTTGTTTAAAGTAGTTCATTTGCTTTTACCCATAATTCCTTAACCCCTTCATGGATCTTGTTCATAACTAAGATATTTCAGTTGGAAGCAAAGACAATTAATTCTATACATAAACACCCCATTGACCCTGGTATTAAACTCTCAGAAAGAAGACTTTACATGGAGTTTTTCAATGGTGAAATATTGTATTTGATTAATACATTGCATCCACTACTGATATAACTATAAGGGTGTTATCACTTATAGTAAAACACCTACTTATAAATTTGCATGAGTTTGATTCCTACTGAGACATGCAGTGAAGATTATTCATACTCCTTGTTAATTCTTGTGACATTTGATGCCATTTTGGATTCTTAAATTGCCTGTGTTGCCCATGTGTGAGCTTAAAAATGCACAAACTTAGGGTCTGGTTTTCTTAGAAGCATGATTGATTTTCATAGAGTAGGATGAAAAAAAAATTTATTTAAAGTTTTTGTATGCATTACGACAAAGTCTCGACATTCTGAGTAATCCAGAGATGTTTTACGATTTCTTAGAAAATCTCTAGATATCTTGAGATGATATTAAAAAAGTTATTTTCAAGGTTCACATGATATACACCATCCTGGAGGGTCTTTTGATGTCCAGGTCATGTGTGTCTGGAGAAATCTTGATAAGTTCTGAGACATCTTGCATCATGGAATTCTTTAGATTTTTGGTCTCAAAACATGTCCTGAGTAAAATATCTCTAGATTTTTCTGGATTTAAAAGTCATGACCTCATAGCCAGGTCTTCTGTGTATGATGTGAGATCACGAGAAGTCCTTCATCACTTGGCATCACAAATATCTTTGAAACTGCTGGGACTTCTTGTCAAAGACATGAAAAGAAAACCAGAGAGGGTATTGATTCACTAATCTACAAAGGTCCATCATTAGATGACTGGTTTGTATTTATCAATTTCCTGTCAAAATAGAAAATAAGCACACAGCTTATTCGTGTTACCCTCTAGGGATTGGTAAGTTGCTGGTGATTGCCAGGTGGCAGAAGCTGTCATATGTGTAGGAGTTGTATTAACCGTGTCCTTTTGACAATTGAATATCATCTCTCAACCCATGTATTTTATCTTAATCTTACAATGACTACAGGGAAGAGTTGAAATGTAAACACTATTGGCACCAATGTGCAGATCCTCAAAAACCTTACATGATTTTGATAGCTGTGATAAAGGACAAAACAAATTTAATTGGCTTTTTCGCTCCAAAGAAGCTGGATGTTTATGCACAAAACAGTTTAACTCCAGGAGGATACAATTTTTATGGATGTTACATCAGGTATTTCTGGATCCAAATGGTTTAATCAACTAAAGAAAATACAGTCTTGAACTCAGACTTCAAGTCTGTGTATGTTTCATAGTTGATTAAACTTTTTATGTCCGTGAGAAGGAGGAGCACATTGTGTTTTGTTGTTCGCTGTCCTTTCATATATTATCCATTTGTCTGTCTGTTGGGTTTTTGTACAATTACTTATGAAGTGTGTACCTAGACCAAACATTGTGGATGGCTTGACCTTTGGGTATGGAGAAAAATAAATTTAGATGGCAAAGGTCAGAGATCAAGGTCATGTTGATTCAAAATAAGAAATTGTTTTTACACGGTAAATAAAGTCCTAGTCAATAAGAGACTTCTTGGATGTCCAGCACATTGAAGGAAGAAATGAAACTTAATCTGGTGCAGAAAAAATTCTATGATATAGGTTATCATGACACAAACGAGGGAATAGCTTTATAAAATAACTTGAATGAAAAGCTAAGTACTTGCAAGTAACTTTTTTGATGGCTTGCTGCTATGGCGAGGAAGTAACCTTTAGGTGGTGAGTTAAAAGTTCAAAGGTTTAACAAATGGTTTCAATATGATAGCTTGTACAATATTTTTCAATAAACTTCTTGAATGTTTTTGACATGTGGCAAAGAAAGAAACAATCACCCTTTGGGTCAAAGGTCAGGGTCAAGGCCACAGTTATCCAAAGAGAAAATTTATATCCATCTGATTTTTATAGAGTTTGACTCTACATATCTTACACTTGGGTGAAGGAAGTCATTTATTGAAGTATGGGTCAATATGTCAAAAAGGATACAGTCACAGACAGCCATGATCGATACAGTAAATACTAATTACCATCCATACAGTTCCTTTTTCGTCATGATGGTGTTTCATCGTGATGGATTTGTTTTTATCTAAATGAGAGATTATAAAATTTTTATGAGCATTTTGGAAATTAAACTCAGTTAAAATGTTTCCTTTAGTTGTGTTTTCCTCCCAGTATGTTCATTTGTGCTTTAATATAACATAACACCTGTATTTGCAATGGTTAGACTTGTGTCAGATTATACCAGAATCTATTTTTGATCAGACACATACATTTGGTATTGCAGTTTATGCAAATACCATCCTGTTTTCCAGTTAATGAATCTCACTTTGTTTTCATACTCCATACTATGCAGGGCCTGTTACTTGAATATGTATACATCATTTAATTCTTCCAAACTAGTCATTGTCAATACAAGATTGCACTGTGAACTGACAATTACAGGGTAACCCTGCTATAATGAGGTGGTTGTGATCCATAATGGCCAACTGTTAAATACCAAACTGTCGTACAGCAAGAATGAATGAAAATTTTATGAATATGTGAATGAGTTGGGGGGTGGGAGGTGGGGGTAAACAAAACTCCAAACAGATGGCAATAATTTTATCACCTGTCTATTTATGCAACAGTTGGGATTAAGAGATTAGAATAGATCCGTGGTCAGTGAAAGTTAATCATTGCTATACAAGAACATTAATTATAATCTGTTTTCTGAAATTTAACAATGATTTTTATCTATTTGTCAGAAGGGCTGATGTTTTGAATAGTGTCAGGGATTAATACAGGATATCTAAGAAAGAAAAAAAATGGGAGCCATGACAGGACTACCAGTGTGTTTATATCCGAAAAATCTGTGTTATAACATAGTGCATTGTAGCAGGGTTCATCTGTATTAAATTCCACACAATATTAATTCTCTTTTTATCATTGTACATATTTGCACATGAAATAAAACTACGTAACTTTACACTTGTTTGTGTTATATTTGAATGTGAAATAAGACTATGTGACTCTTGTTTCTTTAATACAAGTTTACCATATATACTGGCTTATAATTCGAGTCAAACTGCAAAAACAACAAAGATCCTGATCTGCCATAGCATGATGCTCATGCAGATCAGGGTCTATGCTGTCTGTCCTACTGATTACTCCTAACAAACTGCATGGACTCAGATCTGCTGGTGCCTTATGCAATGGCAGATATGGGTCTGTGCAGTTTGCAATTGGACTCAACTTCTAAGTGAGTATATACGTATGTGAATTTGATGTTCTTAACTTACATTAGATCATAGCTGAGAGCTGCTGAAAGCACTGTGATGATGATGATGATGATGATGATAGGAATTGTTGACATAGTGGACCATTTTTATTTTCCTGACAGATTCCTGACAGATTATCATAGTAAAGCTCTAAAAATGAATTGTACTAATTAAATCGTTTTTTTTTCTAGCAGAGGTGGATGGGTGTGGTTGAATCTGAGAAGGGGTGGTTTGTGCTTAAATGGCTGTATTTCTGTTTCTTAGTACAATGTACACTAGTTGACTGGCAAAAGGGGGGGGGGATCATCTGAACTACCCTAACTTCCTCATGACCTGCTGATATTTCTGGACTTTTTCACTGGTTATAGATGCTTGGGAGAAAAATGCAGGATCAAAGTTTCAGAAATGGAAAACAAGGAAAGTGTACTGGAAATTCACCCCACCCCACCCCCAACCTTGAACAAAAATTACTATAGTCACTTACATCCCACATTACTGCAAATCTTATACTTGCCAGGTGCAAAATATACCATTTTTCTTTCTTCAAGGCAGGGGCGCACCTAAAGTATTTGGCACCTGGGATGGATCCTTCCTTTGGCACCCCCACAGATAATTTAATTTTATAATGTAAACACACAGAAAAATATATTATGTTTGCAAGCAGATTTTTAAACAGTACAGTGTTGTCATAAGCAAATTGGAAATAAATTTTACTTTGGCAAATTTTTCATTTGGTTTGAAAACTTGTAGTAGTATTTCAACTCTCCCCATGGCACACACACACCCTTTCTGGCTGTTCTCGCACCCTTCTTAGTATGCCTCTGCTTCAAGGATAAGGTCATAAATAGAATAACATTTTTCTTGTTCAGAAAATTTTGAAATCTACATCTTGTCTCTGATGTACTAACTGTTTGGCAATGGCAATGAAGATTAAAGATATAGGAGGATTCAGCAAATCCTGACACTGAGTGGGGGAATTTGGTCTTGGATGGGCAAAAGGATAATAAAATCTAAGACTTTCTGCACCAAATGATCCTAACATCTCTGGAGAAAGCTATGCTAGTGCTCATTTAGGAACATTCAGCAAAGATTTTCTTTGACCAATATCCAACTGGTAATTAGTCCATAGCAAACAAAGGTCATTTAGGCATCTAGTATGTAATAATATAACAATAGTACTACATTATTGCCTTGGAATTATGTAATAATATAACAATAGTACTACATTATTGCCTTAGAATTATGTAATAATATAACAATAGTACTACATTATTGCCTTGGAATTATGTAATAATATAGAATAGTACTACATTATTGTCTTGGAATTATGTAATATAACAATAGTACTACATTACTGCCTTGGAATTATGTAATAATATAAAAAAAGTACTACATTATTGCCTTGGAATTATGTAATAATATAAAATTAGTACTACATTATTGCCTTAGAATTATGTAATAATATAACAATAGTACAACATTATTGCCTTAGAATTATGTAATAATATAAAAATAGTACTACATTATTGCCTTAGAATTATGTTACAATGAACACAATGGGATCCAGTGTATATACCCAAAATGTGTCATGGATCATTAACTAACTGGAATTAATCCATGGCAGACAAAGGTTTGAAGCCATATAATACTAATGTAATAATAATGTAATACTAAAGTAAGAATGTAAAAATACTACTCCTATGTGTCCTAGTAAGTTACAGTGCACACCCAACTTCAGGAGCCAGGGGAAAAAACTCATTTGATATGGTTTATATAAACATCTCAGCCTGGTATTCCCACACCGCAACAAACTCCTTCCTCCCATGGACTTGGAATCAAATATGTATGTTGTTTTGTGCATAACCAAACCAAGATGGATTCCCAATAGACTGCTTTCCTCTTTTGGGAGCTTTTAAGTCTAAATTGTTTTTCAGTGAGGGATCATTACAAAGAAAAAATTGGTTTTAGGAGATTATAATCACATTAGTGCCAAAAATTGGTCCCAAAAAACTCACAGAAATTTTGTTGGCAGGAAGGAATTTTTTTGACATGGCACTGATTTGTATCTTTTCTAAAATTATTTGATCCCTATTTTCTAGATTAGTTTTCTTCCAGTCATGTTGCTTATGGAAAGAGAAAAAACAAAATACATTGTTATTTAACTGATATGATTAAAACATAAATCATTAGTTCAAAGGATATTGCTTTATAATTTGCATTACTTATACGTTGGAATTGAACAGGAACTTAAATATTGCAAATAATTTCTACAATTGCATTTAATGAGCTGCATACACACTTGTGCATTACAAGGGTTTTGTTTGTAAGTTTTAGTGGCACTTTTAAGACATTATTGGCTATAACGAAATGGGAGCTAAGGTCATGCCAAAGCAGCTGACCTGTGCTGGCCAGGATGGATATCAAACCCAGTCCTTGGATTAGATGTGTGTTGCTAAGACTATGAACTAGTGACTGGTTTCTCCAGTGCATATTAAAGAAAAACTAACTGTAAATGAGGCAGTTTATTTTGATAAGCAGTATTCCATCATTTCTTCTTATAACAGGATTGAAGCCAGGTGGGACTGGATCTGAGAACACTATTATGTGAAGGAGATGCTTATTTATAATGCATATTAATGATGAATAAATCTGACACCTTACTTGTGAGAATAAATCCAACAATGGATATAACAAAATTATGCGCACAATGTTCAACAATGAATAAGACAATGATATCATCCTTAAATGGAACCAATCAGAGCATGGACTTTCAACAAATGAACACAAATGATTCCATTATATGAATTAGAAAGAATATATTTTCATTGTTACATACCTCTATAGATGAATATTGCTTCTTTGAACTGGACATCTTCCTGACAAGACTCATCCCAGCTAGAGAACTGATGGTAATCAGGTTTATCATGGCTGGCATCATGTCCATGAAGCAGTGAATAAAAAAAAATGGCATTGCAAGATATATGTTGTTAAGTTATGTGTTGGGGTTAATCCCCGTCCTGGAAGTTAAATTTGGCTTCTTCTCATAACTTCATTGTTATGGGGTGAATTTCCTCACAACTCAAGTTAGAATTCTGGTTCCACACACACGATCACACAGATACTAAATTCATCTTGGACTGGGGCTAGTGCCAGGAAAGCAAAAGCAGTGTAATAATAACAAGCAAGTTAATTCATTGCAATTAGTTTTATTCCCCATAACAAAATTTGTCATACAGAAAACTTCTTATTAAAACTTTGGAAACTATGTGGATTTATCAGCCAAAAATTCTGATTTTGCTTCATTGTTATCTTTAAAAAATTTAATTATTAAGTTACAAATTGAATAAAAATGTGTACAGATATTTACAGACAGTAAGTATTATATTTACATGTCTATTACTACACCCACCCCAATCTTTCTGATGCATTAGGTGCCAGTCAGTCAGGGTCTACATTGTTTATTTAGGAGCTTTGGTGGTGCAGTGTTAAGCACTGTTGGACTCATGGTCAGTATCATTTTGTTGGATCAGCCCAGTTGGCTACTGCTATGTATCCCTGGGCAATTAAGGCACTTTATATCTATTTACCCCAAATTGAAATAATCTTCATATGTTGTGGTGATGGAAAAGCACCAAACCAAATAAAACTACTTAAGATTTTATGTGAACAATGTATAAATTTGTATCAATGAGGTATCCTGCTGCTGTGGAATAAATCACTGAGTCAAGGATGTGATTATTGATGACAAACTCCCACAGAGAGGTGTGATTATTGATGACAAACTCCCACAGAGAGGTGTGATTATTGATGACAAACTCCCACAGAGAGGTTTAGGAGCTTAATGAAGAGACTGTCAATCATGATATTGGTTTATATGTATGGAAAGTAATTTTAATATTGACAGTAGAAAGAAGCAGCATTCCAGTTATGATAAATATACAAGTTATAGCAATTATATTGAATGTCATATTTGTTTACTAGGCAGCATCTTTTTACAAAAATTTATGCAAATTCACATTATTAAGATGGTTCAATTACAGATTGTCTTGTTAAGATTTTATAAAAGAACTATTTTTACAATAATCATAGTAAATTTTACTACACTTGAAGGTGTTGTGTGATAAGTTTCTGGCTTTACATTGGGACAATTATGTATAATTATGTTAAGTTATGTTGTAAACAAAGATTTATATGTATTAAGATGATAGTGTGTGTGTGTGTGTGTGTGTGTGTGTGTGTGTGTGTGTGTTAGAGCTTAACAGCATGTCAGCACAATACTGGCAGTATGGTGCTAATGAAAAATTTAGTTCTAATAATGTAAAGATGAAGAATGATTAAAAAAACTCTTGGAAGATAAAGCCTTCAAAATAAACATAAATATGCAATATCACAAGATAAAGGATAAAAAGAGATATTAAACAAAAAGTATAGGTGTGTTTGTGTTTTGTTATATTTTAAATGCAGCAATTTTTAATTAACAATTTGAGTCATACAGCTGTATTTATATGATGTCTGCATTGTGACAGTTTATAGTGATGTCTAGTTATGGAACTTCAGGCTGCAGATGTGTAGCATCACGTCCCACCCAGTCACATTATCCTGACACCAGGCTAACCAATCCTAACACTAACCTCTTACTACTGAGTGCCAGGAGAGGCAGCTGATAGAACCATTTTTATTAGTCTTTGGTATGATGCCGCAGACTCACGACCTCCCACATCTGAGGCAGACACTCTAACCACTTATGCCACTGGAGCGGTCATAAAATGTATATAAAATAAGGATAATGGTAAAATATACAAAATAAGTGGTTGTTATTCCCTCATTATGATGCTGTCTATAGGACCCCTAGAATTTACTGCCTTATAGTGAAATACATATAATTCTTGCTACTGATTAATGAAATGGAATCCATGACCATGCCTGCCTTATAAAAGGAAAGGTATCTTAATTAATGGACTTATAATGACAGAGTGTTAAGTGTACTTGTGGTCATTATGCACAGTTTAAACTGCATATTATATTCAGCTTGTGTCATCAGTTTTATTTTGATACTTGTTTAATTTATCTGCATTTTGATAATCATAATTTTAAAATTCCAAATGTTTAAATAGAACTAATCACTTTCAGAACAGTTTGTACTTTTCATACGAAACTGGTCATTACATAATTACTGAACATATTCATTTCAATCATTTTTATAGGGTTATTCTTTTTTATGGACAGTAATTATTGATACCATAAGTTACATTTGAGAAAATCTCAGCATCAAACTATCAACCTTTGCAATGCTTATTTAAGGGAACCAGTTTGTATAGATCATGTCTGATTGTATTAGGTTCCTATTCCATTTGCCATTGTTTATTAGGCAGAGCCTAGTAGCCTTAACCATATTTCTCCAAAAGGGGCTGATCTAGTAGATTTCAGAAGAATAGTCATAGATAAAGGTAGAAAGTCAGAGTGTTGGTATATTACCTGAAAGACCAAATGGAAACTTGTGAAAACATTAAATCCTTAAAAAAAATAATCTTTTAATAGAATAGACAAACAGATAAGTGTGACAAGTTGGGGGTAGGCTTATTTTCAGAGACCCTCTTATTTGCTGTAAATTGTTTTTAAATTGAGGAAGGTCTTATTGTCAAGCATGGTCTTATTGTCAAGCATGGTCTTATTGTCAAACTTGGTCTTATTGTCAAACATGGTCTTATTGTCAAACATGGTCTTTTTGTCAAGCATGGTCTTATTGTCAAACTTGGTCTTATTGTCAAACATGGTCTTATTGTCAAACATGATCTTATTGTCAAGCATGGTCTTATTGTCAAACATGGTCTTATTGTCAAGCATGGTCTAGCCATTAGAGAAATATAATACCTCACAGAGTTTGGCATTTAGGAGCAAATATCAGTCATAAAAGAATGTAAGAATCATTTATGTTCTGAAATAAACTGTCACTGTCATTACATATTAATTTTAAGTACCAATCAGAGGTGGATTTAAGGTCAAAACCCATTATGTTACCAACCACTCATTTCCCGAATTGGTATTGAATATCATTCTTGTTATATTGATATATAATTGATCACTGAATTGTTTTTCAGCAAGTTCATACAAAAGGGCTCCAAGGAGAGTAAAGCAATTGCATTGGTGACAGCTTTTAATTTCCTGTTCTACATTAAAAATATTTCAAATATGCATCTATTTCTTTAATAGAAATATACAGGAGATAAATGGAATTGACATAAATTTCAGCATGAACCAAGTCATCAGCTTATGGCTTTGATTCATGAAATATTGTACTAGTGAATGAAGAGTAAAGCATGATTATGTTAAATGGAATTATTTAGGTCTTTCTTATTGTTGGCAATATTAGGTCACAAACTCACCCCATTCATCCAGGGGTCCGTCAAGGCTCTGTTTTAGGTCCTCTTCTCTTTCTTATTTATGTAAGCAATCTTACATTAAATAACGAATCCACAAATATAGATTTATTTGCAAAGGATGCAACCATCTAGTTCTGATGCAGAAATTATTCACACAAGATTAGACTTAGACCTTATTAGAGTTCAAAGTTGGGCACAACAAAATAAGATGGTAATTAATGAAGGTAACAAAAATGCATGATTTGGGGACATCACAAGAACTGCATAAGTTAGGGAACCCAAAATTGCATCTATGTCCTAAAATAAATACTTGTCATTTAGTAAATGTCAAACATGAAAAGTTTGTAGATGTGTCTGTAGATAATATTTACAATGGGATGGCCATATTGACAAGCATCGATATCCAAAATTGCCCTACTCAGCAAGAAATATTTGCCTACAGAAATTCCCATTCTATACTAAAATTCACATACTATTTCAGAAACAGATTAAATTTCATCAGTATTGGGAAGCTGTAAAATCTCAGCTTAACAGGATTTAAAAACTTTAGATAAGTGCTGCAGACATTGTTTTAGATTCATCTATTGATTATTCATCAAAGTCTTCATTTACAGAATTAAAATGGCTTACATTATATGAAAGGATTGATTTTCACAAGGCAGTTTGTGTATATAAATGTCTACATGGAGTTACACCAGACTATCTTCAGGATTTATTCAGGCCTAATATTCAACACATTATTATCGGAGAACAACATCACATGGAAACATTCATCCACCAAAACCAAGAACAGAACAATTTAAGAAAAGCTTCCAGTACTCTAATCCAGTTCTGTGGAACAAGCTTTCACTGCATGTAAAATCTGCTGAAAATATTGTATGTTTTAAGAAGAGATATCATGAGTATGTATGTGTTACTAAAGGACTATAATATAATCTATCATCTATAATACTAAAGCCATGTTAAGCTGATTAGTAATTACCATTACTTTTGTATGAAGCATTTTTGTATACTTTTCTTAAAGGTTCTTCATGGGGAAAATAGTCCACAACTACATGGTCTACCTTCATAAATCAGTTATTATTATCATTTTTTTTCCATAACAGTAACTCATCATACTTTACCAACTTAATGTCCTGTGTGCGGCACTAAAACGGTACAATTAAACTTATGAGCAGTCTTATTATCTTTCTTTATCATGCATGACAAGTTGACAAGCATATGACATTGGTTTTTCCTAATCATTTACTAATTCTGCTTGCAATTCAACCAGTTGGATTGAAGCTTATTTATACAGGGGAACAACAAAAGAAAAAAAATTTGATGTCAATAGCACTAAAAACAGAGGAGTTTGCATACACCTGTCACAAGGCAGAGTGTCTTACATTATGCAGTCCAAAATTCAACCTGTTTTTTCCCACATCATAACTCTAGTTGTCTGCCATTTACAGTTACCAAACATTTGTGGATTGCTTTTATTTAGGATAAAAAAATCACCCTGTCAGTTTTAGGTCAAAAGCTCAAGGTCATAGTCACTGTGGCTAAAAACGATTCTGCACAGTAAGTTTAATTCTCCACCATCTACAGTTACTAAACATTTTTGGATAGCTTGCACTTTGGTTAAAGAAGAACCCTATAAATTTCAGTGAAGAAAAATAGATTTCACACTATTTCTCATGTTGCCTTCCATCAAAAGTTACCAAACTTTATAGGTAGCGTGGAGAATAGGAAGAAACTTATCAATTTTAGGCTAAAAAGATCACTGATCAAGGTCACTTTGATTGAGAAAAAAAATAGTTTCTGCACATTAAGTCAAGTTATCCACTACCTCTAGTTACCAAAGTTTTGATTGCAACTGGGGCAAAGAAGAACCCTCTGATTCTGGGCTCAAAAGGGCTCAAAAGGTTGAAGATTAAGGTCACTGCCACTGGAAGAAGAAAAATGATTTATGTAAAAATAATAATTTGAGTTCTCCATATGTACAGTTACCAGATTTTGTTGATTGCTTGCACTTGTTGTGATGAACAACCTTATTGATTTAATGCTCAGAAGGTTAAAGGTCATGATCACTGTGACTCAGTAGTGGTACCTGTAGAATTTTTTTTTTGGTGGTGGGAGCAAACATATAGTGGTCAGGTATTAAGTTTTATGGATGTAGGTCAAAACATATTTAGAGGTGAAATCGGTGGAAGGGGAGGGGGACAAGTGCCCCCTTGCCCCATTGTATGGGTGCCCATGTTGTGACTGAGATAAGAACAATTGTTTCTGCACAATAAGTTGAATTTTCCATCTCCTAGTCACCAAACTTTGTGGATGGTTTGCATTTGGGAAAGGATGAACCCAGTTGATTTTGGAACCAAAAGGTCTAAGCTCAGTCGCATTGACTGAAAGAGGTTTCTGGGCAGTAACACTCATTGTACATCAGGGACCTGACCTTGTCAATGGCTTGCACTTAGGCTAAGAATGACCTCTATTAGTTTGGGGTCGAAGGTTAAGGTCACTGTGACTGAAAGAAGATAATTGGTTTCTGCACACAAACATATCAGTCATCTACATAGATGACTATTAAATACAAGGCAGGCATGCAATGTGTTCTTCATGGTAGTCATGTTCAAACAACAACAAAATGGGAAATGAGCATCATCAGCTGCTGAAATTACCAAAATTACTTTGATAGAAAATTTGCAAATTTTCATGAGCTGAAATTGATACTGACTTTGAAATACCCCTTTGAAGATGACATTGG
Source organism: Megalonaias nervosa (assembly GCA_016617855.1). NCBI lineage: Eukaryota > Metazoa > Mollusca > Bivalvia > Unionida > Unionidae > Megalonaias > Megalonaias nervosa. The sequence goes on along the minus strand of JAECUM010005134.1, from coordinate 51,391 downwards.
GGTGACAAGAATGAGAGTGAAGAAGAAGATGACGTAAAATTTGATGAAGTAAGATAGGATTGATGGATCTTTAATAACAGCACATGTTGACAAAAAGACATTGTTTGGACCAGCACAAGGAGCAACCAATTTAGAAATGAATGCAAATGACATGATTTCTTCCCAGCATTTTTTATCAAATGTGTTGAATGCTGTGTCAATCTGCAATTAATTCAATAAAATTGTGTGTGGATTAATGGATTCTTTATGACCAGAGGAACAATACTGGAAAGTAAATTGCTGTTTCTTTTTACCTTTCTGCATGAATTTGTTTATCCTTCACACTTTTAAGTATTGTATTTGACATAATGCCAGGACTGTGTTCTTCAATGGGTTATAATTTAGGTAATTTTCTTGTAGATTATAACAAGTTTACTCCGATTACGGTCTCTATTCACTTAGAAGACAAATTTGACTGCAAACAACAAAGCATGTGATCTGCCATAGCATAATGAGCCTGCAGATCAGGGACTATCTTGTTTGTTCTCCTGATTACTTCCAACAAACTGCACAGACCCAGATCTACTGGCACATTATTGACAGCAGATCTGGGTCTATGCAGTTTGCAGTTGGGCTCATCTAATAAGCAAGTTCAGATGGCACATCATGAACAGTGTCCCATTACTTGTACATATATATTAAAGTTGATAGTAAATAACCTAATACCAGCATTTTCCCATGATTACTATGTGTTTAAGCCATCTGGAATAAACATAACTTTATAAAATTAGCTATACAATCTAGTAAAGGTAGGTTTGATGGGACTACACCAAATTTGGATAGTCGGCAAGAAAAACAGTAATGACATGTGACCAGTTGATAAACAAGCAGTGTTCTGGTTACTATGACATATCCTTGGTCTTGCCATCTACCAGGATAAACTCCTGCAATCTGAAGCAACTATCAAAACTTTTCTTCATTTTGTATCAGAATCTATGGAAAATCTTTTTACACTCCAAACATTTTGCGGAATTGAATTATTCTAATTATAGATATGATCTCTTATATTGATCAGAATATTGAAAATATGAAAATTAAAGTTTACACAATTTATTTCAAACTGGAATTGTATTTTTCAGTAAAAAAGAGCAAATTGCCAGCATAAGCTCATTTTGATCATATGACAGAAGAGTTAGCTCCCTTTGTTTTAGTAAGAGCCCCCCCCCCACTTTGGGGGTTCATTTTCTTTCTCAGTATGGTCTTGCCCAATAAAAAGATGTTTACAATCCAATTTTTAGTCTGTTATTGCCCACAAAGTGGTTACAATATCACAGGCATTCGTGGTGTGGATAGTGTCCAATAAATAGATAATGATTTATGTGCATTTTATCGGTTTCATTCATCCCATGCAACAGACTAGAACTGAGATGTGCACTTTCAAATAGATTTAGTTTTATGTGAGTTTTGAAAAAGAGATGGATGTATTAATGTATGTGTGAGTCCAAAGTTAAATAAAGTAATACTCTTCTTGCATGTATTTGACTCCGGTGTTATTTAAGACGAAAAAGACATAATAATTTGATGATTTGGTTTACATTTTAAGTAACTAATGTGAAAATTAATCGATTGTTTAATATTAAAATTATTGTAGGCTAATATAATTTGATATGTAATCATTGTGAAATTGATACAATTTGATAAATGAACAAAACATTTTCAGCAAAAAAGTGTATAAATGCACTCAATGTAACTGAAGTGCCTTGTCCAGGGACACACCATGGTAGGTAGCCTTAGTAACTAGGCAGGGTAATTGAAGTACCTTGTCCAGGGACACATCATGGTAGGTAGCCTACTAGGCAGGGTAATTGAAGTACCTTGTCCAGGGACACATCATGGTAAGTAGCCTTAGTAACTAGGCAGGGTAATTGAAGTACCTTGTCCAGGGACACACCATGGTAGATAGCCTTAGTAACTAGGCAGGGTAATTGAAGTACCTTGTCCAGGGACACATCATGGTAAGTAGCCTTAGTAGCTAGGCAGGGTAATTGAAGTACCTTGTCCAGGGACACATCATGGTAGGTCGCCTTAGTAGCTAGGCAGGGTAATTGAAGTACCTTGTCCAGGGACACACCATGGTAAGTAGCCTTAGTAACTAGGCAGGGTAATTGAAGTACCTTGTCCAGGGACACACCATGGTAGGTCGCCTTAGTAACTAGGCAGGGTAATTAAGTACCTTGTCCAGGGACACACCATGGTAGGTAGCCTTAGTAACTAGGCAGGGTAATTGAAGTACCTTGTCCAGGGACACATCATGGTAGATAGCCTTAGTAACTAGGCAGGGTAATTGAAGTACCTTGTCCAGGGACACACCATGGTAGATAGCCTTAGTAACTAGGCAGGGTAATTAAGTACCTTGTCCAGGGACACACCATGGTAGGTAGCCTTAGTAACTAGGCAGGGTAATTGAAGTACCTTGTCCAGGGACACACCATGGTAGGTAGCCTTAGTAACTAGGCAGGGTAATTAAGTACCTTGTCCAGGGACACACCATGGTAGGTAGCCTTAGTAACTAGGCAGGGTAATTGAAGTACCTTGTCCAGGGACACACCATGGTAGGTAGCCTACTAGGCAGGGTAATTGAAGTACCTTGTCCAGGGACACACCATGGTAGATAGCCTTAGTAATTGAAGTACCTTGTCCAGGGACACATCATGGTAGGTAGCCTACTAGGCAGGGTAATTGAAGTACCTTGTCCAGGGACACACCATGGTAGGTAGCCTACTAGGCAGGGTAATTGAAGTACCTTGTCCAGGGACACATCATGGTAAGTAGCCTTAGTAACTAGGCAGGGTAATTGAAGTACCTTGTCCAGGGACACATCATGGTAGGTTGCCTTAGTAGCTAGGCAGGGTAATTGAAGTACCTTGTCCAGGGACACATCATGGTAGGTCGTCTTAGTAGCTAGGCAGGGTAATTGAAGTACCTTGTCCAGGGACACACCATGGTAAGTAGCCTTAGTAACTAGGCAGGGTAATTGAAGTACCTTGTCCAGGGACACACCATGGTAGATAGCCTTAGTAACTAGGCAGGGTAATTGAAGTACCTTGTCCAGGGACACATCATGGTAGGTCGCCTTAGTAGCTAGGCAGGGTAATTGAAGTACCTTGTCCAGGGACACACCATGGTAAGTAGCCTTAGTAACTAGGCAGGGTAATTGAAGTACCTTGTCCAGGGACACACCATGGTAGATAGCCTTAGTAACTAGGCAGGGTAATTGAAGTACCTTGTCCAGGGACACACCATGGTAGGTCGCCTTAGTAGCTAGGCAGGGTAATTGAAGTACCTTGTCCAGGGACACATCATGGTAGGTCGCCTTAGTAACTAGGCAGGGTAATTGAAGCACCTTGTCCAGGGACACACCATGGTAGCCAAGTACGGCTGATTCACAAGTAAGATTCAAACTTTGCTCTTCTGGTCACAAGTGAGTGTGGAAGGAACATATAGTGATACCATGGTCCACCTATCTTCTGTCCATTTGTATGTCTAGCCTTATATATGTCCATTAATCCTATCATCTGTACCAGATTGGTTACTGGTGAGTTCTGCATTTGGAATGGGGTGGGGTGGTTGGGGTCAGATGGCTGAGTGGTGTCAAGCATTCACCTTTAGTGATCTCTGCCATTTCACCTTTGTCAACATGTATTTGAATCTCGGTTCGGCTAATGTGGGTATGTGAGAAAGCTTGCCATTAGCTTCCCATGGGTCGATAGTTCTTACCAGTGTTTTCCTGGCTTCTTTGTTCAGCAGTTACACTGGCCACCATGTGTAGCCCATCATGTGCTGAAAAATGGCATTAAACCAAAACAAGAACAACATTCAGATCAATTTTCTAATATAATCATTTGGGATGACAGCATTGTGTGTGGATGCCTGTTGTTGTGTAGGACCCTTCTAATATAATCATTTGAGATGACAGCATTACGTGTGGATGCCTGTTCTTGTGTAGGACCCTTCTAATATAATCATTTAGCTTTGGGATGACAGCATTGTGTGTGGATACCTGTTGTTGTGTAGGACCCTTCTAATATAATCATTTAGCTTTGGGATGACAGCATTGTGTGTGGATACCTGTTGTTGTGTAGGACCCTTCTAATATAATCATTTGGGATGACAGCATTGTGTGTGGATGTCTGTTGTTGTGTAGGACCCTTCTAATATAATCATTTGGGATGACAGCATTGTGTGTGGATGCCTGTTCTTGTGTAGGACCCTTCTAATATAATCATTTGGGATGACAGCATTGTGTGTGGATGTCTGTTGTTGTGTAGGACCCTTCTAATATAATCATTTGGGATGACAGCATTATGTGTGGATGCCTGTTCTTGTGTAGGACCCTTCTAATATAATCATTTGGGATGACAGCATTGTGTGTGGATACCTGTTGTTGTGTAGGACCCTTCTAATATAATCATTTGGGATGACAGCATTGTGTGTGGATGCCTGTTGTTGTGTAGGACCCTTCCACCAGAACAAATTCATGTAACTTACATTTCTCTCACAATTCCATTATTAACAACATTAATCCATGACTATAACTCGGAAATTGAAAGAAAGGAAGTTGCATGGAACACCATGTTGCTAAAGAAGTGATAATACAGCATTCATGTCCCACTGAGTATTTCAATGTTTAGTTTTTACAAGTCACTATTTTTCCTACACCATATGAAATTGGATCATTTGGGTTTCAAAAAAAGGTGAATAAATCAAAAATGTTCAGGTCAAACAGGATGTGGTGTAATAATTTATGGTTGTGTTTTTTTTGTCAATTTAGCAGTACACTTGCCTCTTAGGCATGTGTAACACATTATTGGCTATAATTAACACATTATTGGCTATAATTAACACATTATTGGCTATAATTAACACATTATTGGCTATAATTAACACATTATGCTATAATTAACACATTATTGGCTATAATTAACACATTATTGGCTATAATGTGTCAAGAAAGTGAGAGCTAAGTACCAATACCTTTCCCTAGGATACACCGAATCAGCTGACCAGCGATGGCATTGATGCTGATTTTGGGATGATTCTTAAAAATAATGTCCAGTCCATTGTTTCATAACTTCATTAGATTCCAGCAAAATTTCTGAACACTGTTTAATCTGAAGAAAGATTTTCCTTTTAACTTATGTCTAGCTTTTATGGATTTCTTTGTTTCAGACATGTAATGACAAAATGAAGATATACTTACCCTTAAAGTACTAATAGTCAAAAGAGATCTCAAAATATTTAAAAGGTCAAAAAATCTTCTTGATTTAGAACACATTTATTGCCTTTTGTTCTACATCTATTGACATACAAGTGGTTTTCATTAGCAACCTTAAGTCTCAAGCTGAAAATTAACACCAGGTGTTCTTATTGCACACCCATAGTATCCACAAGGCACATACAGCCAGTTATTTCAAGCATTAATACAACAACCTCATATATTCGGCACAAGTTCTGTTAATTGATTTTTTACATGTTTCCTTATGCATCTTTTATTAGCCTTTCTGCTACCAAATTAAATTTTCTAACAGAAAAAGGGAAATAATTTACCTTACACAAGCCACAAGCTAATAATAATATTTTCACATACTGACAAGCAAATGCATCATACATTAACAACTATTCACCTAAATGCTGAATTGCTGTAAAGGGATAAATAAAAGGTAGGTGGTGTATCAAATACTTTCTTTAGTCCACCATGTTATTTAGGATTTCATCTATCTAATACACCTTGTATGGGAGAGAGAGATACTCGGAGCTGATTTATTATCATGTGGAATGTTATTCCAAACAAGAGCACCCGAAAATTGCAAACTATTTTTGAATAGCTTCATTTTGGCTTTGGTGTGAGTGTGTGTGATTTTGATTTTTGATGTAGCTTTAACAATTTTTCAGTCATATCGCTACGTCGTCTGCAGTGTGGCAGTTTATAGTGATGACTAGCACTGGGGCATCATACTACAGACATGTAGCATGATGTCCCATCCAGTCACATTATCCTGACACCAGGACGACCAGTCCCAACACTAACCTCTTAATGCTGAGTGCCTAGCAAGGCAGCTGTTAGTACCATTTTTATGTCTTTGGTATGACTCAGCCAGGGTTTGAACCCATGACTTCCTGCACCCAAAGTGAATGTTCTAACCACTAGGCCTGTCTTTTGACTTGGGTACTTTGAAATTGTGAACTGCTAATAATCTTAGATTTCATATACCAGTAGGTTCTCTTTGCCAGAAAATGTTGTTCTGATGAATGGGGGCAGATTTTGTAAACACCATGGACATTAGTTTGGCCTTTCTCAAAAATATTCTTTCTTGCATTGGTATATTTTGATTGTAAACATTGCAGTCTGAATATTACCTATTTGCTGATAAAAAATTATTTTGAAATGCTCTTTCCTGGATTCTGGAACTTTATTAATATTTATGGCAGATGTATTCCCCCAAATTATATTAAAGTAGTCAATATTTAAGTTAATGTAACTTTCATAAAAAGTATCTCTGTACAGTAACAAAATGAAGGCTTTAATCATTTTAGCCGCTTGAGATAAAAGGGTTAAATTTCTTTGAAATATAATTATATGACGAGACCTCTGCAAGTTATTTTGTATGAATGTGCCAAGAATTTTATCAGAACAAGCCATTTTCAGATCAATGCTATCATAGAGAACTTGTTCCATATCAATATGCAATATTGTTCTTTTATGCCAGGTAGTTACTATTAGAAACATTTTTGTTTTGTCCATATTGAGGATGATGCCACTTTCCTTGCACCATATTTGAAGTCTGTTGAGAGTAGTTTGAAGGTTTTTCTTAAAATCAGATTGATTGCCTTGAGCGTTAGACCCGGTAATTTCATCAGCATGCATGCCAGTTGGTGAGGCTGCATCTCCAACATTGAGAGGTAAGTGATTTGTGAAAAGAACAAATAACAAGGGCCCTGAGATAGAACCTTATGATACTCCACAACTTAAGTTTTTTTTTTATTTTCAGATAGGTGTCCATTAAATATTATCTTTTGGGATCAAATGCTCAAAAAATAGGATGTGAACAATTTTAGAATTTCTTCATTATATTGATAGCAGTTTACATTTTTGCAAAAAAAAATTCATGCTCTGATGGGAGGAAAGCATTTAAAAATCCATCATTATAGTGCCTATTAATTTTTCTTTATCTAGGGCTTTGAGTCATTTGGTTAGTCATTGAAATAAGTAGAGTTTCAAATAGATACTCACTTTTCAAAAACTGATTCATTTTTATATATTTTATGATTGTTAAGAGAGTTCACAAAAAATAGTGGACATGATTTTATGTGATGGAAGGATTGATATTGGTTGGTTGATGCTGTTGTTATTAGCATTCTCTTTTGATCCAGTTTTATATAGTGTTGTTACTTTGGCAGTTTTCCAAGACTGGGAAATTTGGTAATACTGTCAGCAATAGCAAAATGCAGCTATCTAAAAACTTCTTGGGTTTATCAAGGCATATACTGTAGCTTTAGAAACATTGGTATTTTTAAGTAATTCAACATAAACTCAGAATTCATTACTGGAAAGTCAAATTTACTATTATTTGGAAGCTTTGTGGAACAAAAACATTTATGTTCCCAATGATCCAAGTCCAACTTATGTTTTTTGATTTTAGAGGCAGTATTTTATTGAAAATGTTTGCAATGTCATCTAAATGATAAATAGGATTTCCACCATTAATTCATGATGATATATATGTTGTATGTTTACACTTCCCTTCTCCAAATTCATTAAAAATTTCAAGATAACTTTGGAGTTGTTTTTTTATCATCAAGATTATTTTGGTAGTCAGTTTCTCATAGCTCATATAATCCTTTCATTGACTTTTTCTCCAGATTTTATAGTATTCTTCATTACCGACAGATTTCAGGTGGTCAGTTCTTTTCATAGTCTCTACAGTTTCTATGGTGACCACAGTTTCTATGGTACCAGTTTTTACTTGCACTAACAGTCTCCCATTTCCTGCTTTCCTGTCTCTATAAACAGGTTTGTCATAGCCATCTGTGAAGAAAAAAATTATCAGACTGACTTTGGATAAGTTAACAGAAATTTAACCTGATCGATTTTCCCTCTGATGCCTTGAATATTAATAACCTCTATAACAACATTGTTTCATGAAATTCCTAAATCCACAACTGTGATATTAACGGGATTGCAAAAACTAGTTTTGACACTCAGTGGACATAACTGTTACCACATTCATTTATATTGCATTGTTGTCATTTTATCGTTATTGCTATTTTTAGAACCATTGTCATGAAGAGTTTGTTGTTTAGTCCTGGTATTGTTGATAGTATTTACAGTCTCTTTGCTCCCGACATGAATGCTGGTTATGTTGTCATTGTTGATATTATTTAGTCTCTTACTCCTGACATAAATGCTGGCTATGTTGTCGTTGTTGATATTATTTATAGTCTCTTACTCCTGACATAAATACTGGCTATGTTGTCATTGTTGATAGTATTTACAGTCTCTTACTCCTGACATAAATGCTGGCTATGATGTTGTTATTGTTGATAGTATTTACAGTCTAATAGAAACAACAGTAACAGCAGCATTAGGTGTGTCCTGTTGACCAGAGTTATTAATTTGCCTTAGTGGCCTGTTTTATAACCAGGATATAATTTCCTGACTCTACGCCTACAATCAGCAACAGTATGCTTTATTTCAATACACAGATTACATCCTTCCTTAAATGTCATTAATATTGGAAATATTTAAATCTGTCTTAGTTTTGACTGTCACGAGTTTCTGATTTTCCTTTTGAAAGTAATCCCTCTGTAATTGTGTGCATCCATTTTTTTTTTCTTCACGTTTTTCCACTTTTATTGGAAAAGTGAATTACCGTTAGATCATTTTTGCCATATAGTATCTTGTAAGCCATCTTCGGTAATGGAACCATGGTAGTTAGAGATCAGTTTAAAGTTCCATTGTTGTGCTAATCTTCTGATGGGTTTGTTTACATCCTATATATCACAATCTTCACAGGGTGCCAGCTCACATAAAAACTATTGTCTCTGTCCCGCAAGTATGCATTCTAGCTTAGACCCTAATTATAGGTCCACATGTTTTATGACAAAATTGATTTTCACATTTAGAATCTGGTCATAAATGTTGGATGGGCTCCTAAAATATCGTCTCTTAAAGTCAGGGTTTATTCTACTAGTTTTCATAGTTACATTTAAGTCTAAGTGTTGTCAAATTGCAGTATTGATCCAGCGTGGCATCAGATTATTGTGACTGTGATTCCATTAAATAGTATCACATTAATATTTTGCAAAATATGATTAGGACACAAGCATTGTTACACCACAGTTTTGTTTCTTGTGTCCTTAGCCACTATCAGTTTATTAATGTCAGCTGTAATTTCACTAATCAGTTTAGTGATGGTCTGATACATGTGTGTATTGTTAGAAAGCCGTTTCCTAACAGAATGAAGAAAGAATTAAGTGTCATTATGCACACACCCACAAAAGCGCTTCAAGTACTGATATCTACAGGCTGGATCACATATTAGTCCCCATGGTCGTTTTGAAAAGCATGGGAATAAAATCAGATTTCGCCTGAATGGAGAGAGAATTAAAATTAAAATGTTTATTTATGTACCTTAGGTAGAATGTAATGATCAGTTTCATTTTGATTTTCCCAGTTAAGATTAACGTTTAGATGCTGGAATCAATGCAGAAGGTACTGGGTAGGTGCAATGTTTTTAATGTTGGTCTTGGTTCGGGTTTTTGTTGTCATTGTTGGTTTTATCATGCCGAGAAAATGGGAGCTAAGTGCCTTTCTCATAAACATCCTGAGGCAACTGACTTGGGCAGGTATTGAACCCAAGCCGTGGATTATAAATCTGATGATGTACTAACTCAATTTCTGTTTTTAATGATGGGTGGCAAGAATATAGCAATAAAATATCATGTTGTCTGTCATTTTTGTCCCCTCTTAACGTTTGCACACCATCATTCTTTCAAAGTTATAAATTAAAGTTATAAATTATTGCTCATAATACATTTTTTCCTGATCAAGATTTTGCAAAAAATTTTACTTGGTAATCAGCTGAAAATTTAGGATTACTGGTAAGATTTTTCCAGTAACTTAATTAGTACCCTGCACCATTTCCATTTATCAAAAAATTAACAAAAAGTGGACAAGAATTACAGACAGTATGGTACTTCTTTAGATCCTCTGCTTCCTGAAGAATCATCTGACCAAATAATCAGATTTCTTTCCAATATTATATCCCAACTGAGCCAATTTTATCTATGATCTTTTTCAACATCAGAAGATTTTGGCAGTAACAACAGGCCTCAAGGGACAAGAAGTTTCAAAAGAACCATAATGTCCTTTATTATTTCCTTGTCATTCTTGATATCCTAATTGATTTGTATTATTCTGTGCTTTCATAAAAATGGGAGATGCAGAATTTGATGGGTGGAATTGTTATGTGTAGTGCAATGCTGCAGCAAAATTTTAATGGAATTTGTATAAACATTTTAGAACTGCTGAAAATGGATTTTCATGAAAAATAAATCTGCTATAACACTTCTGTAACAAAGGATCTAATGGAATCGTATGCCAAGACGGGAAAGCCCTACACACGCCCAATCAATAAACAAAAATTCAGAAGTACCCAGTAAACTACAGTTTTCCTTATTTTTATTTTTTACATCAAATATTCTAACATTCATTCAAGAATATGTTACCATTTTAACAAATTTTTTTTTTCTTTATCTTGACAAATAATAATTGATTGAACTTTTTTTGTCAAAACAACCCTTTTTTTAGTATGGTTGGAGGCTGATACTTGTATTATATGAACCAGAAATATTTATTAAAATGAGAAAAATAATATAGGAAATTTATGTTCAAGCATAAAATCTGCCCTAGCTTTGATATTGCAACACAGGCTTGCAAACTCAGCATGGATTTGCAAAGAAATTATTGTAGAAGCTAATTATCATACTTAAGAGTCCAGATTTGCACATCAGGTCAAACTAATTTTGTCCAAATTAGTAAATGCATATAGAAAACTTAATCCAAATTGTCCTTTAAACAATCTCAGTTTGTAGATGAATGTTTTCCATTGTGGTGATGCACCGTTAAACCCTTATTTCAATGCATACATACATACATACATACATACATACATACATACATACATACATGCTAGGAGACTGCAGCATTCTCAGATTTTGAGTCAATAGGCTACAAAAAGTGAACTGTTCTAATGTTGACATGATGAAGGCAATTGTTCCCTGTTTTATCGCCATTAAGTAAATTTAATTTGGTTGTCACTTATCGGTACCATCTTGTCTGGATTTCTTAATGTCAATCAAGCTGGATGAGAAATTCATTCAGTGCCTTGTACCAATTGACTGCAGTCATGCTGTCAGTAGGATGCAAAATATGACTGGAATTCATTTCAGGTTGTCAAAAGAGAGTGGTATAGAACGGATTGAAAATATAATCCTTGCTTTAAATGTCTCAGATTTAGACTTGATATTTGCATTGAATAGATTTCTTATCTCTTGTTAATTTAAATCTCTGCTTTTAAGGCTTTTAAAAAAAGCCATGATACAGTGGTCATCATTTATCAACACTTGTGCTATGTATATTTTACTATATATCTGTCTTGCATCTGGGAGTTTTTTTCATTTTGAGCTTAAAAATTTTCATCAGACATACCAAACTATATATATATATCTTGTTCTCATAGGCCTAATGAGACTAGTATGGCTTTTATTTCAGTTTTTTTTTCTAATAAGGAACTCTATATATTCCAAATAGATTTACTCATCTTGTGTACTCTTCATTTAAAAGAGAAATAATTTACAACTGGATTGCCGCTTGAGTCTGTTTGTTGTGGAAGGATTTATTGCATTGAACTTTGAATATAGTGTCTTTGTATATTTCCTTTAGAATTAAAATGTTGCTATGGTTTTGTCTGTTGCTAGGCTTTCCCCCATCAATTTGAACCCCATTGTATTATGTATCAGTAAACACTATGGCATTACAAATGAAAATGTACATATTCATTCAGAGCAACGTTTAAACAGATACATAATGCCCATACCAGATCAGCTCACTTATCCTCATAGAGAAGACAGACGTACTGCACAAATTTACATGACTTGGCCAGAGTTTCCTAGAACTATTCAGAGAGAGAGAGAGAGAGAGAGAGAAAGAGAGAGAGAGATTTAACTGTGTGCAACTATTTGTAAAAGATTATATTTTGTATCATTTTTTTTCTTATGCATCTGCAATCCCAACCAAACCTTACAAAACTTTTATGATCTCAGATCTTTGAATCTTACTCACACTTAAACTTCTCCTTAATTTAATATGTTTCAAAGTGGGCAATATGACTTTTTCAAAATTAAGTTCAATGCCAAACTCAAAAGCTATAAAACTGATTATTAATGAAATGTCAGAGTAATTATCTTTTTCAAGATTGTTGGCATGTCTAAGGGCATAAACTATTGAACAGCATACAAAAAATTAATTGGTTGCTTTACATTTTGTAGCAACAGGCTTTTAACAAAATGTGTTCTGAGGTGTGGACAATTTCATAGAAAAGTATGGGATATTATAGTCAACACACATTGTTTTTTATTAATATTTATTAATCTAAAAGCTTTCATCTGTTTGAAGATTGTCTATTCCTCTCACCTTATTCAGCAAGAAATGTGGACTTTGTTGAGCAGATTTTTCAGCTGTATTTATGTTTTTTATTAACATTATAATTTTCTTGAAGCTGGAATTTGGCCAGTTGTATTTGATTAATATTGTAGCTGTAACATGAAGCTGGAATCAGAAGATTTTGTTTTATTGACATTGTAACTGTGATGTGAAGCTGGGAGCAGGGCATGTTGTATTTTATTAACAACGTAACTCTAATGTGAAGCTGGAAATGGGACAGCTTGTTCATTTACCATGATTTCATAAGACTTTGTATAGATAAGTTCCTTCATTCATTTTGCTTTCAAAATAATAATCATTGATAGTATCTGTCAGTGCAGTCAGTGGTAGTATCTGTCAGTGCATTCAATGGTAGTATCTGTCAGTGCAGTCAGTGGTAGTATCTGTCAGTGCAGTCAATGGTAGTATCTGTGTGTGCAGTCAATGGTAGTATCTGTCAGCGCAGTCAATTGTAGTATCTGTCAGCACAGTTAATGGTAGTATCTGTCAGTGCAGTCAGTGGTAGTATCTGTCAGCACAATGTTGTATGATGGTGCATTTTTGATCAATACAGTATGATGGTGCATACGACATATGTTCATGTTCAAGATGTTCTGTGAACATTTGATATGATTGGACGTGATCCAGTAAGAACATTAAGTTTGTCAAAGAGTCATATAAAGTAGTCTTAGTACCTATGCTGCTTGAAACATTCCTAAGTGCATGATATGCATCATGATGATTAAGACTCAGTTTCTTAGTGTAAGTTTTTTGTTTTTATGGTTTTCGCAAAATGCCCAATTGAAATTTAAAAAAAGCAATCAGTTCCAAACCAGGGAGTAAAAAATACAATTTATTAAATTCTTATCTGGAGCTCTGCAGCAATCCCTCACTGTAAATCCCTTCATTATAACACAGTTCTTGTTATAAGGACCTTCATTATAACACTTCCTGTTATAAGGTATGGTCATGGATCTAATTTCATTTAGTGGTAGTAAATTACATATATAATGCACTTTTTATAAGGCTGTCTCACTCTCAGGCTGTCATGGACAGCATGATAAGGAAGAAATAATGTTCTTGTTATAAGGACCTTCACCATAACACAGTTCTTGTTATAAGAGGATCCAAGTGGCCCAAAAATATTAGGATATTCCTTTTGCAAGTATATTAAAATATGTGAGAGATGTAACTAATTTGCTTGTACATTTTTTGGTTTTCGAAGAAGCTTATTGGTGTGCACAAAGTTTTAAACAATATGGCACCATTATATCTTGAGGAACAATTTCATGCAACAACAACAACAAAAACAACAACAAGGCAAGATTCCTATTTTAGGTCCACTTCAGCTAACTGTCTTTACAGTCCAGATCCAAATAAGAAATTCTTTGAGACAAGTTTTCAATATTTGAGGCCTCTAATTTGAAAAAAAATTCCCAAAAGAAATTAGAGAAAGTGCAAAATATAGAAATATTTCATGATGATCTAACTGATGATAATTCTAATTAATCCACATGACCCTAAAACAATGTTCAACCATTTTGAAAAATGGGTACGTTTTATACATGTAATATAATTCTTAATTTGCAAATGGCGCTTCAGCACAGACTTAACAACTTCTATGATCTCTGATCTCAGAATGTCAGTCACACTTAAACCTCTGCTTAATTTAATATGTTCCCAAGTTGGCAACATGACCTTTTAAAAATTAAGATCAATGCCATGTGCAAAAGATAAAATAATTATCATCAGTGAAATGTTAGAATAATTAACTCTTTTTCAGGACAGAAGACTGTTGGCATGTCCAAGGGCATAAACTAATTAACAGCATAAAAATAATTAATTGGTTGCTTACATTTTGTAGTAGTAGGCTTTTAACAAAATGTGTTCTGAGATGTGGATAATTACAAATAAAAGTATGGCAGATTATAGTCAACACACCCATTTCTTTGCATGAGTATTTAATAATATAAAAAACATTTATCTGGTTGAAAATTATTCACTTGTATTCTTCTCACTTTATACATCATCTGGTCCAAGATTATCCTTTCCTCTCACTTTATACGTTGTCTGGTCCAAGATTATCCTTTCCTCTCACTTTATACGTTGTCTGGTCCAAGATTATCCTTTCCTCTCACTTTACATCATGTGGTCCAAGATTATCCTTTCCTCTCACTTTATACATTGTCTGGTCCAAGATTATCCTTTCCTCTAACTTTATATATCATCTGGTCCAAGATTATCCTTTCCTCTCACTTTATAGATCAAGAAACATGCATGATTTTGAGCAGGCTTTTCAGCTGTATATTTTTTAAAAAAATATATTAACTTATGTGAAGCTGGAAACAGTGCAACTTGTATTTTATTAACATTATAACTGTAACGTGAAACCTGATACAGGACAAGCTGTATTTTATTAACATTGTAACTGTAACATGAACCTGGAAACAGGGCAGCTTGTAAATTTACAATCATTTCATAAGATTTTCTATAGATGTGAAGCTGGAAATGGGGCAGCATGTAAATTTACAATCATTTCATAAAATTTTCTACAGATAAGTTCTTTTATTCATTTTCATTTTAAAATACATGTAAAATTATTTTCCATCATTGTATATATTGTTACTTAGATATTATACCTGTTTGATAACTAAATAGCAAACTATGCTTATTATTACATGTCAATGACATCCAGTTTCTCATTACACTTAATACTGATTAATTTTAAAGAACGATGTCATGCTGATGATTCAACAAATAACTGATTTACACTAAATATGATTGTGGCAAGAATCAAAATCCTTAAGTTTTGATTTAAAGGTTGTTTTTTTTCAACACTAGAGTTCTAGATAATCAGTGTATTTGCATATTTTATGCATACATTCAACAAAAAGTGAGTGAAGAAATTTGTAAATGCATTCAAATTTATGCAAAACAATTTTTTCTGGATTTAGTCCAAACTCGTCAGTGTATCTTTCAGCACAGTAAATGTCATGTTATGGTGCATTTGATCAATATAAACAATGCTATCTGTTCATGTTCTAAATGTTTTGTGCACATTTGACATGACTGTACTTGATCCCAGTGAGAGCACTAACTGTATCAAACAGTCATATAATCATATGCACCCTAAACTAGCCTAGGTACTTAAGCTGTTTGAAGCATTTCTAAATGCATGATAAACATCTTGATGATTAAGAGTCAGTCTCATAGTGTAAGTTTTGTGTTTTTATGGTGTTCCCAAGATACCCCCTTGAATTAACAAAAATGCAATGGGTTCTAAACCAGGCAATAAGAATGATAAATTAAACTAGACTTTCCAAGGCGATCATCATGTTTATAATTTCATGAATCTCATAAGTGCCCCAGTGGTCACATGACATGATATTGGCCAGTACGTTACTGATCGGTCTTAAGAGCACAGGAAATGGAATCCTCAACATCTTATAAGGTGGGAAGTAACAATGATTGGAATGTGATCACTAAGGCACTAATGGGGTTCATGAAATTACAATCAAACATTGACTACTTGGTCAGTCTAGTTTAATTTAAAACTTTCACATCCACTATAATTACCTCCTCATCTAATGAGATTTCAGAGAGAGGCTTCCATTTCTATAAAATATTACCAACAAACCAAAAAAAAGAAGAAAACTTTTATTTGTTGTTAGTAACGGATATACACTATTCACTACATCAGCATTATTAAATTCTGGATGCTGACAAGACCTTTTTATTGACTTCACATTTGTCTGTAAAAGGCTTATTACAGAATTTTCCTGAAAATACAGGCGCTAACCCAACCAGCTGCCTTTAAGTAATGGCAGCAGAAACAGGTGCAGCACTTGCGCTGTGAGCCTGAAACACTGATATATCAATGCCAGATTTTTTCATATTTGTAGCTAAATGCATGTAATGGCATCGCTCGGTTGTACTTGATTCGACAGATAAGATAAACTAAGAATCAGAGTAATAAATACACAGAATGAGAGTGATACACAGAATGAGAGTGAAAAGGATCAAAAATATTTGCAGAAATTATATATTTACTTTAACTTTTGATTGAGATGAATTAAACCTACTTGCACCGTCCGTTCCGGAGATTACCTCTGTTCTGAAACGATCCATCTTTATCATACCACCTCCATTCCAGAACAAACGATCAGCCATTTATGATACCTGTTCAATAAAGTACGACCGATTGACAAGTGCTATAACTAGGAAAAAAGTAAATAATTCATATCAAAAGCACTCCAATCATATTTTAGTTTGCTCTTTATTACTATTCAAACAAAAACAAATCAAAGTTCCTGTGTTTACACCGATATATACACAGAGAACATGTAAATACATGTGTATTTTGGATTTTTAGTGTATTTTGGTCTTTATATTAACCACAGTCTGAGGTATTGATCTGGCCTCGTCTTATACTCATCATTGACTTAAAGATGGATGACGGATGGAAAGTTTGCCAAAATTGCTGATTCGACTTGTACTCTGCATCAACTTATAGGCCGGCAAATACTGTAGTTGTAATAAGTTAGGTTCAGTACAAATGTAGATGTAATAAATTAGGTTCAGTACACATGTAGATGTAATAAATTACAGTAGGTTAAGAACATGTGTAGATGTAGTAAGTTAGGTTCAGTACACATGTATATGTAATAAATTAGTGTTCAGTTCAAATGTAGATGTAATAAATTAGGCTCAGTACACATGTAGATGTAATAAATTAAGTTCAGTACATATGTAGATGTAATATATAGTACACATGTAGATGTAATAAATTAAGTTCAGTACACATGTAGATGTAATAATTAGGTTCAGTACACATGTAGATGTAAAAGATTACAGTAGGTTAAGAACATGTGTAAATGTTATAAATTAAGTTCAGTACACATGTAGATGTAATAAATTAAGTTCAGTACACATGTAGATGTAATAAATTAAAGTAGGTTAGTTACATGTGTAGATGTAATAAATTAAGTTTAGTACACATGTAAATGTATTAAATTAGGGTTAGTGCACATGTAGATGTAATAAATTATGGTTTGCATTTGGCATCAATGCAAAGAATAAATTCTAATATAAAATCTCAAATCACATATATAATAAAGAATGTGTTACTAATATTTATTTCCCCATTGATGCTTCAGATGCATGTGTGTGTGTGTGTGTGTGTGTGTGTGTGTGTGTGTGTGTGTGTTATGAGGAACTTTCATGAAGATCCTTTGGTTACATGTACATAAGACAGTGGTTAGATCAAACAGATAATGCTATATTTCAGATTAGGAAAATTAAATTTAGCAATCTGCTTAGTGTAGTGTGGGTGAAATATGGATATTAAAAGTAGTACATTTCAGAAAAGGTTGGCTTATTGCTTCAAATATTGCACTGTGTGTGTGAAATTTTCATTTGCATATTCTAATCATGTTTCATAAAGACCTAGATATCTGATTAGGTTTCATGACGGTCTTGTGCTTGTATTGTAGACCTTGGCCAAAGATCAATTGAGCCTATCAGAGGAGGATGGCCATTGTACTTGTCAAGGGTTTGCCATTTACTGTTTTAGACATACAAACCCCTTTGGGAGACTACAATTTGCATTGAGAAGGCAAATATGCCAGTAACCCTTCTGTACTGTATATACTCACTTATAAGTCAAGTCCTATTGCAAACTGGAAAGACCAATATCTGGCAGATCAAGGACTTTGCAGTTCAATTTTTAGAAGTAATTAGTAGAACAAGCAACATAGACCTGATCTGCTGGCACACTGTGTGATGGCAGATCAGGGTCTAATATATTGATGCGACTTGAGAGTGAGTATGTGTAGTGTATATGCAGGCAGTTTGGTTCTATTTATGGATTTCACAGAATTGAATGAAATTGGTGAAAAGGATGCATATTAGTCATTACATAAGACAGCACTTATCATGTTTGTGTATATCGATCATAGCACTTAATATGTTTGTGTATATCGATTATAGAAAAGGACTAATAAATTTTAGCTAAGTGGCAAAAAAGTTCACTTTACATGTAAATTCACTCTAAGTGAGAAAAAAGTTAATTAATGGCCTTGATGTACTGAGAAACAATTATTTAAACTGGAAAAGTAAAAAAGCAAATTCATTGTAGCAAACAGAAACATAGTTTTGGCCTCAATGTTCTATAATACAATTTCCATGAAGGCAACGTAGTGTTGCAAAATTAGATTCATCAAAATTACAGATTCATCATAATGTAATAAAGAAGTCTTCATTTAATGCTACAGATAGATTCAGTGATAAATTTGAATTTTCATAGTTTTCATCACATTATTTCATAAATATAAAAGCTTACACTCATTTCAGTTTTTGTTTAATATTAATGAAAATGTTGAGTCATAACAAGAAAATTACACCACAACACGAAGTCCTGTAATACATAATGGCCAATGCATGCAGATGAAATCAGTTATTACCACTGCATTTAACAGAATTTTATATGATCGATGCTCAGTTCAAATATATTTATAAAGCAAGCTAGATAACAACAATCCTTTACTTGCCAAGGCCTTCAAGTTATTCATTGCTTGTTCATCATGCAAGATCATTTAAGGCATTTACATAAATACAACTTAGCAATTTTATTTCTTTCTTTGTTCAATATAGCAAGGTCTTAAATTTGACGTATTTTATGTAGATATGTATAAATTAGATTCAGCGAAGGGCATCTGTTATAACCAAGAATGGATATGTAGATATGCATGTGTAGGGTTGAAGGGCACATCAACAAAATCCTGGCTAAATAAGGGAGAGCATGTTTAGTTAACATAAAAAAGGCATAGAAAACAAAGATGAAGGTAAAAAGGGTAAAATCTTTAAAACAGAAAACAATTTTTGGGGGTACAAAGTGCACTCTTTTTGAAAAAAGTCCAATACCTTCACAACTGGAACATCAACATGGGACAAAACCAAAACAAAGAGGTTGATTGCATTAGCTGCCTCTTCTGCCATGCAAGATGGCATGTTGTGCCCATTCTATATCCCCAAACACACAGCTGGGTAACAGAATCATGGAGGATGCAACCAAAGGCAAAGACATTGGTTGCATTACATCATGCCCGTTATATATCCCCAAACCTTCAGGAGAGGTAACGGAATCACAGGTGATGCAACCCAATGCAAAGAGATTGATTGCATCACAGCACGCTTATTGTACATGCCCAACCCACAGCCGGTAACAGAAATCTCATCATGGTGAGGAGATTCTGAATTCATCATGCATTTTAGAGATGATGTGGATAGGGAGGGGTTGATATCAATGAAACATGTCAGACTGATGGATGCAACTGCATGGAGCCAGACCTCCTGAAAGCTGATCAGTGTCACAGCATGCCAAAATGGGTGTGCTTCAAGTCCTACTAAGCTAATTAATTTGATTTTGATTCTTTTTCAGGGCACTCCCGTGGTCATTTGAACGAATGCAATCCCATAGTCATTTGAACCAGGGCACACCAATAGTCATTTGAACCAAGGCACTCCCATAGTCATTTGAACCAGGGTACTTCCATAGTCATTTGAACCTCAGCACTCCCATAGTCATTTGAATGAGGGTGCTCCCATAGTCATTTGAACCAAGGCACCCCCATGGTCAATTGAACCTAGGCACTCCCATAGTCATTTGAACCAAGGCACTCCCATGGTCAGTTGAACCTAGGCACTTCCATAGTCAGTTGAACAAATTGATTATTGCTTGCACCTGCAAAATATAAATGATAATTGCTCTTTTAAGCAAAATAAACTGCTGGTCGATTCAGTATTTTCTTGCCAAATGTTGGTTACTGATTGTTTCTTTGATGACATATATGATAGTGATAGACTGTGCCTGTGCTTCTATGAGTTTCTTTTAAAGTGCGTACCACATTTTGATGGAATAGATTTAAACAGATATTTTGCAGGGTACTATTCTCTTCAATGTGACTGATCAAAAAATCTTGTAGATCTTCACTCCCTACTTTCGTTTTCTTGGTCTGGTTGTCACAACTATGAAATGCCACAAATTGATACAACCTCTAATAACAATCAATTGACCCTGTTTTTAAATTTTTTGCATGCTATCTATTTTAGGAATAGGAATTTAAGTTATTTCCTAGATCTGAATAACAGTGTGAAGTACTGAAATTAACATTATTCAGAATTGGATGGAATGCTATTGATTATAGTTAGAGAATGAAAACTACACAACCATTTTATTGGGAGCTAATTTAAATGACAGTGTGGATTGACTGCAGGTGCCAAAGCAAGCAATTAAGCTGCAATGAACTTGTATGCAATCAATGAATCCATCACACAGACAAAAGAAATTTCAGTTTCAGAGTTTTAGAATATATAATACAGTATATACCCGCTTGAAAGTCAGGGCCAGCTGCAAACATCATAGACTGTGATCTGCTGTCACATACTGTACCAGCAGATCAAGGTCTGTGTTGTTTTTTCTACTGGTTGTTCCTTATAACATGCATAGACCTAGGTCTACCAGTGCATCATGTGATGGCAGATCTGGATCTGTGCAATTTACAGTGGGATTTAACTTTCATGTTAGTATATATGGTATCATATTTGCTTGGACCAAGTGAATTGGAGTAGATTTTTTAAATTCATTTTTTGGTGTTTTTCCTTTGCTGATGAAAATTGTATTGTACCATTCCTGTTTGACAACTTTGCTGATGAAAATCATATTGTGACATTCCAATATGACAACTTTGCTGATGAAAATCCTGTTTGTACCATTCCTATAT
Organism: Megalonaias nervosa; assembly: GCA_016617855.1. NCBI lineage: Eukaryota > Metazoa > Mollusca > Bivalvia > Unionida > Unionidae > Megalonaias > Megalonaias nervosa. Next base: position 29,869 of record JAECUM010005134.1, on the reverse strand, counting down.
AACAACTTTGCTAATGAAAATCCTGTTGTACCCTTCCTAACTGCTGATGAAAATCCTGTTGTACCCTTCCTAACTGCTGATGAAAATACTGTTGTACCCTTTCTGCATTAGAACTCAAGAGATTTCACTATTTGTCCCCTTCAGTGGTTATATGTCTGATGCTTGTCGTTGTTGTTGTTGTAGGGTTTAACACGATTTTTCAGTACAAGATAGGCTATACATGGCGGCCAGTATTAATGGTGGAGGAAGAACCCGGGAAAACCCTGGAAAGAACCACCGACCCATGAGAAGGTACTGGCAAGCTATCTCACATACCCACATTGGCCGAATCCAAGACTTGAACCCATGCCGACATAGGTGAGATGACAGTGATTCGTAATGGTGAGCATTTTAGACCACTCAGTCATTCAGGGCCTGTCTGATGCTTGCTGCAAAAATTAGATGTTTTTAGTGTACAGCATGCTTTATTTTAAAGGGACTCAAGGTACATTAGTGCTGTAATGAAACTAATTGGGTTAAATAAAGTCTTTATTATTATTCCAAACTGTAAACTTGTGAAAGATGATCTCCCAGGTCTTATCATAGGAAACATACTATTATTCTGTTATATTAGAATGATATTGACATTGGTCGCATTAAACTGATACAAGAAACTTAAGTAAAAATTTTAAGCCAGGGGGTGGGGAAGTTGCATGAATTCCTTCACGCTTTATCGTGAACCCATCCCATCTTTAAAAGAAGTTTAGCAAATTTGCATGTAAGGTATTTTTTTATGTGATAAGCCATCCCTTTAAAAAATATTGTAGAAGTTGGGCGTAGGAGAAAAACTGTCCCTTTCTTTAATTTTAAGGATGTTCACTTTCGCAGAACAAGTGCTTTTACTGTAGTAGAGAATGAAATGATGCGATCATTACATTATGCTTCATCGATATGACATGACTTCTTTCATGTAGAAGCATATAATATTGCTAACACCTCTGGGAGAGATTTAATGTAATTAACATGTCTTGAAAAAGAAAATAATAATGACAAGAATAGTCCTGTAAAATAAAAAGATAAAATCAATGAAAAGTATTAAGACCTTATAAAAACATGGGTGATTTACTCATTGATCAGCCACACAGACTTTCTGTTATGGCAGTAGTGATTTATTCATTGTCATTGATCAGCCACATAGACTTTCTGTTATGGCAGTAGTGATTTATTCATTGTCATTGATCAGCCACATAGACTTTCTGTTATGGCAGTAGTGATTTATTCATTGTCGTTGATCAGCCACATAGACTTTCTGTTATGGCAGTAGTGATTTATTCATTGTCGTTGATCAGCCACACAGACTTTCTGTTATGGCAGTGGTGATTTATTCATTGTCATTGATCAGCCACACAGACTTTAAACTGATGTGATCTCAATAATTGTGTGATATTTAAAAGAATTCACTCTCCAATGACTTCTCAAAAACTGCTAAGCAGAATCTGACCACATTTGACAGACATAATTCTGGTACTAAGGGCTTTCAAACTGATACAAAAGTTTACAATTCACTGTCAAATATGGCTGCTATTTCTAAAGTATACTTGTTTTCAAAAGCTACTCAACAGAATTCAACAGAAATCATAGTCGTATGAAGGGCTTTTAACTTTATACAAATGATTCCACTCTGCCATTCAATATGGCTGCAGTTACTAAAAAATAAAAAATACAAAAATGTAATAACTTATAAAAACATTAGTGAGCAGAAATTGACCAAACTTTTGATATATAGTGTTTGAAGGCCTTATACAAAGGATGCTGATCTGCCATTAAATATGGCCACCAGAAATAAATATTTTTATCTAAAACTAAAACAACCTGCTAAACAGAATTTGACCAACTTTGAGACATCAAATCTTGGCATAGGGGCTTTTTGCTAATGTGGCATCGGATATGAATGAAGATTAAAAACCTGAGAATCTTGAAACAGTTGTTTTCATAACATGCACTCAGAATCATGGGAAGAAATTTCTACCAAATGCATCCTACTGTCTGAGATTTCTTGGTTGACTGCCCTTTCATTTGGCCATTAGGCCAACTGCCTTTTCATTTGGCCATTAGGCTGACTGCCCTTTCATTTGGCCATTAGGCAGATGTAAAAAAGATGAACGATCTTGGGCCCACTTAAACCACTAAATTTCTCCTTTAGGATTTTCAGAATGGCACTTGTACTTAAATCTACCTTGTGCTAAAAATATACCATAACATCACTGTACCCAGCTGCTGCCATATTGTTTTTGGACAAAGCACCGAGAGAGGCTTAGTAACATGTAGTAATTCACGACACATAGGCAAAATAAAGTTGTTTTTATTTGCACTTCACTTCCCTCACTATGTAATGTTTTATACATTCAACTATAATATATGAGTGTATAGAGTAATATTTTTTTACATTTTATTTCTTTGTCATCCTTTTGTATTGGTTTAAAATCTATGATGAGTAAAACTCTTGTATGTACACATTAAAGGAATATATATATATATATATATATATATATATACATATACATATATGTGTGTGTGTGTGTGTGTGTGTGTGTGTGTGTCCCAATGAATGTGTTGAAACCAAAAATATTCATTTATATCTACTTTATTTCTTTTTCAGTTAGTTTTTGTGTATAAAATGTGTATCATTTTAAGGGTGGCTATCGTCATTAGGCACAGCAGTTTTTGTATTGCTGTTTCCTTCGATACATGCATAAAATTATACCTCCTGACAAAATGTAATTGTATATATCTTTTAATTAAGGAAATGTATTATCCACATAGTATAAATATAATCACCCAATGCTGCTCTTTTCAACACCATAACTCTAAAGAACATAATGTATTCTTATATGTTCAAAACTGTCACTCAAAATTACAATTTGTTTGTAAAACAGACACGGAAATAAACATGTAAATTATCTCCCCTCTTTCCTTAACTTTGTTACTGATTAACACATCAGAATCAGAAAATGTTAATAAAATCACTAATGCAAAATACAAAAAAAAAACCCAAAAGCAAACAAACAAAAAAAACCCCAAAACAAAGACTGATGCATTGTTTTTAAATATATGGAATATATATGCAACATTTCTAGATTATACATGGATAATATCACATCAACTAACCAGTGTAATTTTATGCGCTAAACAAAATATAAGAAATAATCTCTTTCCTGCATAAACCCCTCTCAATTTAAAACATGAAACACATAAAAGAATACTTCATTGACATTATTTAATTGGGGTGGGGTGGGGCTGGCAGTTCCCTTGGAATTTTCATCTCAAAATATTCAGGGTATATCTATTGGTGATGAAATGAAAGCAATTTGTGTATTAAACTGTTATAGAAAGATTCATCAAAATTGATTACATGATTTATACAGTCTGCAGGCTTAAGCACCACTGTAACTAAATATTGGAATGCACATCCATATTCAGAATAACAAATTTAATGCCTGGTACATGGTTTTCAGTAAGAACAATAAAAAGAACAATAAGTCAGAAAAGAACTCTGAATGCCATTACGCCAGTTTGCCTTGTCCGAATGGCTATCTTTAGAAAGTGATATCACTGCATGTGACGTTTCACAGAGGAAAAAAGTACAAGTCAGCCATTGAGAACTTGATCACTAAATGCTGCATTTTCTGCTCTGCAAACAATTTGTCTATTTTTAGGATTGATTTTCATTCTTATCTAATATTTTTAAGAATATTTTGTTCCTTTTTACAGTTTTGGAATGAAAATGAATGGAGCTGGTAATGCTTTCAGAGCTTTAGATGATCAGTGTGTCTGAGTATTTATGCAAATAAAATGACTAAAATGCATACATAATTTTTTAAATTCATTCAAAGTATGCCAAACAAGTTTAAACCTGTAGTTCTTAGTATAATTCTCTTGCATTAGGCACAGTTGATTTTTCATCATGGCCAGTTCAGTGAATATTAGATAAACAATGTGATGAGGAAAAGTTCAATAGGTTCCATGGATACTTGAAGTGATAATACTTGAATAATCCCACTGATAAAGCATATAATCAAGCACACCCTATGCTAGTACATGTATTGGTCACTAAGCTGTTTGATGCATTCTCAGTAATGTGATAAACATTTAGATGAATATGATTCAGTCTGGTTTGTATTGTATAATGTTCACAAATATATTTCAATTTCAATAAGTCCAGTTAATTCCAAACCAGGTGTAAGATGCCCGATTCCTTTTTATGAAATTCACAGATCCGGCATGTATTAAACTGTGAAAATAATTAGAACTCTGTGGACAAAGAAAGATGGTTGTACATTATTGCAGCCATCATTATTTATGCAAGAATCAGAATCATTAGAATAATTTTTCTTTGTTTATTTTGATATTAAAGTTTTAATATGTATTTTTTTTATCTTTCAGGTGTATCCCACTACACAAAAATCATAGAAAATGCTGAAGACAGTGCATTGTTTGATGAGGTAGTATATTTTGTTTCACACTTGCCTATTTTATAGTTTCTTGTTGGATTTGAATCCTACCATTGGATCAGTCTGGGTATGCTACCATGGTTACATGTTCTTAGGCAAGGTACTTTACTCGGCCTTGGCACTACTTGTGTTGCTTTGCTGTAAAAACACCAAATTAACATAAAAATTTATTGGAGAAAACCAGATCTGGTCATGTTTAGTTGAAACGATCAAGCATATTTCTTGTGAAAATTAATGATCAGAATGCAAGTACAGTGAGACCATGCAAGAAAAATAACAAAATTGTCCTTTATAGACAGTCATCATTTATCTACAGAACCAGTATCCTTGATGTGCTTTACAGTTCATACTCAATGTTGCATAAATGTGCATGTCTGTTATAAATTGATGTCAACTATATGGAGGTGTCTGCAAAAGCAAGATATGTTATACGGCCAAACATACATTATATGGATGACACTTCTCCATACAGACCAACCCCACAAACACTCAAGTTATTCTGCATAAATTTATCACTTCAAAGATAACAAGTTATCCAGACCAAATCGATATTTCTCGATGGGACTGGATTATAAATCTAAGTTTTGCTGTAAAGTGAAGTCTCTTCTTAGGACAACCACTCAAATGAGACCGTCCTTATTACACAGGTACCTCACTCTAAAGGAACCTTTGTATAATGCAGTCCCTTTTACAAGGTTATTTATATAGTCATTACCATTACATTATGTAATAGTAGTACAATGTACCCCATTATACAGCAACCTCACATAACATTGTTCATTATATTGGTCCCTTGAACAGCATTATACTGTGTGATCATTGTACAGGAACATTTTGTGAGTTCTGTTTACATTGGAACTTGTATTAAATGACCACCTATGGGAACTGAGAAGATGCTCATGGTCCCTGAAGAGAGATGGTCATTTAATACAGGTGTTTTGTCAAGTGAAGAAACAAATTCAATGGTCCCATAAGACATGATGTTTCTTACAAAACATGTTTTTAACACAGACAACTTAAATTTTGTAAATTCACACTGTGATCTCTTGAAAATTACCACCTTCCACTTCAGACAACTTTTTTTCTAATCTCATTTGTGCTGTAATTGTGATGCTTTAATGTAATTTAATGGATACTTTTTTTGTCATCATTCAGGAGAACCCCACTGTAACACATTTTGATATAATACAAATTCTCATATAACATGACTGTGTATGGCTTTCATTTCTTTTGTATCATTTCATCGATACAACTACATCTTACACTGGGTTCCAATTTTTTTGTATTGTTTAATGATATAATTTATACATGTATTTTAACAACACTATTGCATAGTGTTCTATTTATATCTATATTTTTATAATACGGGATTCCTAGACCACATGTGGATTTCTTCAAATTAAAATCTTATTCCTTGAATTGATAATATTTGCTCAGAGTCTTATAGGAAAAGTGGTTAAAATGTTAACAAGTTGATATACAGATGATTCAGCAGGCTCCATATCGATGATGCTCATGAATGTCAAAGGCCGTGAACATGTTATAAGAAGGAATATTTGGAACTGGAAACATGCAGAATTCAATAAAAAGCAGAAATTAAAGATTCAACTAAAATCTAGAGAAAAACATTCAGTATATTCAGTTCTGCTGTCTCAACTTTAGATAGTACTCATGGTGCTTGTGTGAGATTGGTGGAGCTGACTTTATGATCAGTCACAGTGGAAACTATAACATAAAAAAAATAAATGTAAATATTGAACTTGTAATTGTAATTCAGACAAAACTTGTAGACTATGCTGTAGTATTTTATACAAGTTAAATGGGTTTTGTTACAAGTACTGTGCATTCTGCAACTGTCCATAATGTTGTAGTAGCACCTATTGGATGTAACTGCACTATGGGGAATTAGTCACAAGTAGGAGGGTTTGCTTACTCCCTGCACTATGTTTGACCTGGCTTATAAACAATCCTAGTGGACTTCACAGAAAGCATTCCATGAAGACCTTTTCTAAACTAAACTTCTGGTCTGATTGTGTTAGATGCAGACCCTTTATCTAACTCTAATCTACATATCAAAATGAACAAAATCTAAATTATGTAATCCAAAATAAAGTCATATATCTACTCTCCATACACACTCTTTTCCCACTGATACTGTATGTTAAAATTTCCAAAAATATTATATTAAGTAGGAAATTACTTGTAAACTTTATCCTTATGAGCAAATTAATTCAAAATTAAACTATAACTACCTAACTCTATTTTAAGCACTTTATACCTACTAAAAGAGATTAAAATTTCCCAACAACTGGTCACTAATTTTAGTGTTTAAGTATTAAGGCAAACTTGCTATAATTGATTTTAATTAGCTTTACAAACACATAATCCACCTGTCATACTGACTTCTTTGTTTCAACTTCTCAGCTAGCACTGTAACTTGCCACCATTGCATTTGAGTAGCTGCTGATAATATGGTATTCACTCAGAATCTCAGCCTCTAAAATTAATAGTGACTAAAGAGCTACTCCTCTATCATAGACATACTATTATTAAATTTAAGGAGAGAAGTTTGAAAATTTATACACAAATATATCTTCTCTTCTAAAACTTATAAAAATACCATAGCACCTGAAATAACTAAATTTAGCCCTATAATAATGTTGACAATCTAGGAACAAATTACCATATTTAATTTGCTTATAAGTCAAGTCCATCTGCAAACTGCACATACCCAGATCTGCTGTCGCATAATGTGCCAGCAGATTTGGGTCTGTACAGTTTGTTAGGAGTAATCAATAGAATAAACAACATAGACCCTGATCTGCAGGTGCATTATGCTATGGCAGATCAGGATCTTTGTTGTGTGCAGTTTGACCCAACTTATAAGTGAGTACATATGGTACTTTTTACATTGTAGCAGTGCAAAACTTGATTTTTGCCAATCAAGAGTGAAGAGCAATCAACTTTATTCATAATTCCTGATCCGGTAAAGTTTTCAGAATTATGCTGATATTAAATCCGTAATTTAGGGATTGAAAACTTCTATTTCAAATAATTTATATTCACTAGGTGTTTGACCACCTTGACAGTTTGTTTTGATTAAATCTTAGCTTTTCTTTTGTGTCTTGAGGCTCAGACATGTAGCCTTTATGTTAAGTGATCATAAAGAGTCAGTATTTATATCTGATTCAGAACTTTAAAATATTAAATAAAAGGTCATGTTTAATTTGTTGTATGCAATGACAGATGCCACAATTGGATATCATGGATTGCAAGGCGAGGCTATTCCAATGCTCACTAACTAATGCATTGACAGGCATGGCCACCTACAATTACCCTTTTTCAATTTGTGGACGTTTAGTAATTTAGAGACAATATGGCCACCTTCAGATGTCAGATTCAACAGTTGACAGAAGCCTCTTTGCTCCAACATGGCAGATTTATTCTGGTGGTATTTTTGCTAATTTAAAGTATGTTATGGCCCAATTCAAAAATATGTCCAAAAAGTTTTTTTTTCAGTATTAACACTTTTGAGGGTTGACCCAGAGATGGTACACACCTTTATTCAATGGAGATATATTTTATTGGTATGTAGTTTAGTAGATATGAGATAATTCTGATATAAATTATATTAAAAATTAATTAAATCCTTGAATAAGTATAGTGTTCTACATTGAGTGTTTCTCTTTCCCATCTCTCTGTCCAGAAGGACCAGCAACTTTAACAAGTTTATTGTCTTTCCTAAAACCATCTACAGGTCCTCTCATAAGCTTGATCCACGTTTGGCTCACCACAATGACCAGCTACTTTAGTTATTTGGTTAGCCTGACCAGAAATAATTGCCAGCAGGCAGTCACTAATTTTTGTCTTATTTGCTAAGTTGTCATATATGACAGAACAAAATCTTCAGATCAGTCATTTATTTTTTCAGATATTTCAATGGCCTGTGGCCAGGCCGATTGAGAAAGAAGAGTTCATTGATATACAACTTTTCAACTACAGTAAATACCTCAGCAACAAGTAAGTTAAACTCTTTTCATGTCAATATTTTCTAAAGGTTAATTAATTTTGTACCTTCTGTTCTATCCTCAGTTTTATTGCCACACACACACACACACACACACACACACACACATATACACACACACACACACACACACACACACTCTCTCTCTCTCTAATGGAGAGGGTTTAATAGTGTTTCCCATGTTCATCCATCAAATCTGTCAGTCCATTATGAATTTCAATTCTGCTAAACAAAGGACCTAATGTAATGTTATCAAATTTGTAGTGAGGTTTACATTTAAAAAGCTTGTCACTTTTAACTTTTTATTCATTCAAAATTTTTTGGAAGTTATGGCCTTTGTTTGACTTAGGACTTTGTCTTTGCATATTGAACTGAATTTGTTTCATAAGCCCCATATCAGATATCATCCATCTCATATAGACACTTTCCAGTCTGTTCAAATTTTCATAAGCACCAAATTGACAGCATCATTCATCTTGTATAAATACTGTGTAGTCTATTCTATTTTTCATGGTTGCTTTAAATTTCAGCTATAAAATTTGCATGTTTAGATGGGGAATGAATTGACAACTTCTCCATATAGAGATCTATAACAGTGTGCATTCCAGATGTTGAAAAAGTTATGCCCAAGGGTCCCTTCCAGGTCATAAAGTGGGGTGATTTAAATGAATAAAACAACAGGGATATCAAATATCTTTACCTGTTTCTTGTTGTTAAAGAAATATAAAGACATATCAATTTCACATCATGGATTGAGTAATTTCATCAATAAATATTTACTTTTTAAGCATTATATGCCTGGAATTAGTCCAGATGAAGCCAGTTTGGACTGCATCTAGCAAAGGCACTTAACACAGTCATGTGAATGAGATGGTTATTTATAATGTAAATTAATGATGATTGAATCACTGACACACTAGTTCACAATCTAACTCTCATAAACTAAACTATAACAACTGTCAACACTACACATTACTCATTTCCATCATTCCTTTATGCACCCTGTGTGGGAACATTTTTACACCATGGGTTTTTGGCACAAGGATGCAGCCTAAAATGAACATTGCGAATTTAAAAATCAGGCAAGATATAACATTGAAAATGTAACAAGCTGCATAAAGTATTAGTCAAGTTGACAGAATATTAATTTTAAATAAAATAATGGTACACAAAATATTTAAATTCAAACTTAAATTGCAGTTATTTTCATTTCTGTTTTCAAAGATTAGAACAGCTAATGCAATGGACCTTTGTCTTCAATCCATTGTGTATTGGCAGTTAATCATTATTGCTACCCCTCCTAAACTACATGGGGGAAAGTTGTGAAACTTAGCATAAAGTTTCCTGTTTAGGTCCATTTGGCCCTTAATAAAAATGGCTCTTTTTCAACATCCATTATGGCTGCCACAGCAGTCATTTACATTCATGCCATGGCCCAGAAAGGTAAAATTGGGAGATTTATAAAATCTGATGGAAGATTTCATCTAAAATAAGGAGAATTTTCATCAACCCAGTTTTTAGTATAAATAAAAGCAAAACAAAAATGGCATTCATGAAATGAATATAAACATTTGTATTCAACTTTCGTCAGATAGCATAAGTAAAATATGTATTTTAAGATCATACAAAAATAATCACAACTTTCTACATTAAACAGTTTCAAAGTTTTTCTTTCTAAAATCTTGGTCAAATATATGTATATCATAAATATCAGATTCCCACTTTTTCCAGTAAGGTTGATAGTGGACAGTATTGTTGAAGAAAGCAATAACAAGCTGAAAAGCAGTTAGCCCATTAAAGCTGCAAAAAAGTTAGCCCATTAAAGCTGAAAAGCAGTTAGCCATTAAAGCTGAAAAGCAGTTAGCCATTAAAGCTGAAAAACAGTTAGCCCATTAAAGCTGAAGCAGTTAGCCATTAAAGCTGAAAAGCAGTTAGCCATTAAAGCTAAAAAGCAGTTAGCCCAATAAAGCTGAAAAGCAGTTAGCCCATTAAAACTGAAAAAAAGTTAGCCCATTAAAGCTGAAAAGCAGTTAGCCATTAAAGCTGAAAAGCAGTTAGCCATTAAAGCTGAAAAACAGTTAGCCCAATAAAGCTGAAAAGCAGTTAGCCCATTAAAACTGAAAAACAGTTAGCCCATTAAAGCTGAAAAGCAGTTAGCCATTAAAGCTGAAAAACAGTTAGCCCATTAAAGCTGAAGCAGTTAGCCACTAAAGCTGAAAAGCAGTTAGCCCAATAAAGCTGAAAAGCAATTAGCCATTAAAGCTGAAAAGCAGTTAGCCCAATAAAGCTGAAAAGCAGTTAGCCCAGTAAAGCTGAAAAGCAGTTAGCCCATTAAAGCTGAAAAGCAGTTAGCCCAATCAAGCTGAAAAGCAGTTAGCCATTAAAGCTGAAAAGCAGTTAGCCCAATAAAGCTGAAATTCAGTTAGCCCAATAAAATTGAAAAGCAGTTAGCCCAATAAAGCTGAAAAGCAGTTAGCCCATTAAAGCTGAAAAACAGTTAGCCCAATAAAGCTGAAAAGCAGTTAGTCCATTAAAGCTGAAAAAAGTTAGCCCATTAAAGCTGAAAAGCAGTTAGCCATTAAAGCTGAAAAGCAGTTAGCCATTAAAGCTGAAAAACAGTTAGCCCATTAAAGCTGAAGCAGTTAGCCATTAAAGCTGAAAAGCAGTTAGCCCAATAAAGCTGAAAAGCAGTTAGCCCATTAAAGCTGAAAAAAGTTAGCTCATTAAAGCTGAAAAGCAGTTAGCCCATTAAAACTGAAAAAAAGTTAGCCCATTAAAGCTGAAAAGCAGTTAGCCATTAAAGCTGAAAAGCAGTTAGCCATTAAAGCTGAAAAACAGTTAGCCCAATAAAGCTGAAAAGCAGTTAGCCCATTAAAACTGAAAAACAGTTAGCCCATTAAAGCTGAAAAGCAGTTAGCCATTAAAGCTGAAAAACAGTTAGCCCATTAAAGCTGAAGCAGTTAGCCACTAAAGCTGAAAAGCAGTTAGCCCAATAAAGCTGAAAAGCAATTAGCCATTAAAGCTGAAAAGCAGTTAGCCCAATAAAGCTGAAAAGCAGTTAGCCCAGTAAAGCTGAAAAGCAGTTAGCCCATTAAAGCTGAAAAGCAGTTAGCCCAATCAAGCTGAAAAGCAGTTAGCCATTAAAGCTGAAAAGCAGTTAGCCCAATAAAGCTGAAATTCAGTTAGCCCAATAAAATTGAAAAGCAGTTAGCCCAATAAAGCTGAAAAGCAGTTAGCCCATTAAAGCTGAAAAACAGTTAGCCCAATAAAGCTGAAAAGCAGTTAGTCCATTAAAGCTGAAAAAAGTTAGCCCATTAAAGCTGAAAAGCAGTTAGCCATTAAAGCTGAAAAGCAGTTAGCCATTAAAGCTGAAAAACAGTTAGCCCATTAAAGCTGAAGCAGTTAGCCATTAAAGCTGAAAAGCAGTTAGCCATTAAAGCTAAAAAGCAGTTAGCCCAATAAAGCTGAAAAGCAGTTAGCCCATTAAAGCTGAAAAGCAGTTAGCCCAATAAAGCTGAAAAGCAGTTAGCCCATTAAAGCTGAAAAAAGTTAGCTCATTAAAGCTGAAAAGCAGTTAGCCATTAAAGCCGAAAAACAGTTAGCCCATTAAAGCTGAAGCAGTTAGCCATTAAAGCTGAAAAGTAGTTAGCCATTAAAGCTAAAAGCAGTTAGCCCAATAAAGCTGAAAAGCAGTAGCCTATTAAAACTGAAAAGCAGTTAGCCCATTAAAGCTGAAAAGCAGTTAGCCATTAAAGCTGAAAAACAGTTAGCCCAATAAAGCTGAAGCAGTTAGCCATTAAAGCTGAAAAGCAGTTAGCCCAATAATGCTGAAAAGCAGTTAGCCATTAAAGCTGAAAAGCAGTTAGCCCAATAAGGCTGAAAAGCAGTTAGCCCAATAAAGCTGAAAAGCAGTTAGCCCATTAAAGCTGAAAAGCAGTTAGCCCAATAAAGCTGAAAAACAGTTAGCCATTAAAGCTGAAAAGGATATGTATTATGCATGTATAACAATGGCATAGAACTGTGGAGATTGATGGATTGGATAATTCTATTTATCATCTTGTGTTTCAAGACCATTATACACAGAGCTGGTATAAGAAACTTCAGCAACCATTACGGTGTCAATAAACATATGCTGCAATGTCATATGCTGAATTGTTGAGTATTTTATCCAGATCCTGCACTGTAACTTCTTTTTGCTCATGCTGTACTATTTCTTTTTTCTAGGTATGGTAATATTTTGGAATATCTAGGTCACTATAGAGCTTTGAATGAATTTCTACCCTATATGCAGCATACAAGTGTGATATTCATCAGATTTTACTAATAACCAAATAGTGATAAGGATATGGAAATGGCAAGTGTGTGACACAGAAAGGTCATGTCATAAGGGAAGAGGGTGGTGAACAGCAGGTGGAAGTTTTGAAACATAGACAGGAGGGATTGAAGGCATGGCAGATAGTGTGAGAATTGTTCTTGAACTCAGGAGGTTCACATGTATTCATCTTAAAATCTTATTGCCACCCAGGAACAGATAGATGATCATATTGATATTGGGTTCTCTTATAAAGATTTCTGGTGACTTATATATGCTCTAAAATGAAAATGGTGCCAAACCAACATCCAGTATGGCTGTCATATGACCATCTTAATCTTGTCATTGGTAATCTTCCTGAATGGGTGGATGGTCATATCGACATGGTCTTTTTAAGAAAGACTTCTTACAACTTGTAGAAGGTCCTAGTGAAAATGTTGCTGATCTTATATCCAACATAGCCACCATGATGACTGTCTGAATAATCTTAATTTTTCTCCTCCTCTTGGTTATATCAACTTGGGTTTATCACTAGAATACTTCCATTTTGTTGATCCTAAATGAAAATGATGCCAATGTAATATCCAGCTTGGCTGTCATGGCCATCCTGAAAAATTTGTTATTGTTACTTCTCCTGAACATATGGTCATATTGACATGAGTTGACATGTCATATTGACATGAGTTGTCACTGAAAGACTATTTGTGACATTTAGATTATTCAAAATAAAAATGGTGCCAAACTGAAATTCAACATGGCTGCCATAGTGGCCATCTTGAAAATCTTTTCATTGCTGCTCATTCTGATTGTATGGTCATTTTGACATGGGTTTTTTCACTAATAGACATTTTTTAACAGGTAGATGGTCTGTAATGGTGCTGATCTGACATCTACCACAGTGACCATCTTGAAAACCTTATTATTGCTTCTTCTCCTGAATAGATGGTCACATTGACATGAGATTTCACTTAGGGACTTTTTATGATATATAGTTGGTCCTGCATCAAAAACAGAGCAGATATAAATGCCAAATATGGCAAATATCATGAAAATCTTGCTATGATTACCATTCATACTAAAACAATTACTGAAAAACTGCTTGCAATATGGTGCTCAAAAATGATATTGATTAAACTTCAAATGGCTTTGCAGCAATTTTGAATATATTTTTACTGTTATTTCTTCTGAATGGATGGATGTACTGGATTATGGAATGGATGGATGTATTAGGTTTTTCAATAAAATAATGTAACAATATGCAACAGGTCCTGAATGAAAATAGTGCCAATCTGACCTCCAGTGTGGCAATCATAGTGGCTATCCCAAAGATGTAGTAAAACCTATCTTGAAAGACAGCTGCTATGAGAGACTACATGTCATAAGAGACTAGATTCTCAGTGCACAATTATTAATTATAGAGTATAATAACCTGTTATGAGAGACCACTCATCTTGAGAGACCATGATTATTTGGCAGAAGAGTTTTTCTTTCAAGACAGTTTCTACTGTGTCACACACCACCACACATTAAACAATTGACTTTTTGATGGGTTTTGATTAAAACATCCTATACACTATGTCAAGGTGCACAACTCAAACATTTACATGGGCTGGAATCAACCTGCATAGTGAAAGTTTCAATACACATGAGTGAAGTAAGGACACAGGCTGCAGGCTACACAAAATGTGTCTGTGGGCTGCGTGCTATGAGTCCTGAATAAATATGGTACTGATGTGAACGCCATGTCCACTCTATTGTGATTGGTTTTATAAACCAGACCTATTTAACCTTGGGGTAAAGTTGGAGGTCATTGGATGTATTTATGTACTTCAGTGAGCTTATCCACCATGGCTCTTTGTGAGCATAGAGAGATGCCAGCTATTCCAGATTTTGTGGGATTATTATGAATATTCAGTGAAAATTTGACTTTTCAATTGAGAAAGTTCCAGAATACAAAAATGTATGGGATAAAATTTTGAGCAGCATTGTTCTTTTGGGTAAAAGTAAAAATAGGAAGCAAAATGCTTAACTGACTGCACCATCACAGTTCTGGTGGTTTTGAGACTGCAGCTAAACTGTCAACTGCCATCTTTCAACAAACTTGCGTACATTTTTACTTATGCATTGTGCCATTGTGAAGCTTCTAACCAGTTACAGCAGTTCTGATGGGGGGTGGGGGTGTCCAAACTTGATTTTATGAAAAATGATGTCACTGTTGTGTGAATGACATCACTGAATCACCATTAGGGAGACAGATATTGTACTAACAGCTGACTTATAATATTGACTTGCCAGTATAGGCTGGATACCAGCAGAGAAAAATAATTTTGCACCAGTATGATTGACTGGGACATAGGCTTAGTTCCTAAGTATAAAGCACAGAATGTACACAACAAAAAATCAGTACTCTGTAAACAGGTTGGAAATGGTTGTGAAGATAAAGACAAAAGAAGCAGATTATTTGAGAGGTAAATTAATTTTAATAGCAGAAATACATTACCATAACCAAGCTATTATTATGTCGCTATATCTTTTCCTGGCACTGATCCTCAGTTCAAAGACAGTTATTCTCTCCTCCAATCTGTAAATCATAGTCTAGAATAAAAAATATGATCCCTGTCTGATATCTCAGTTTACCTTTGACAATCAGAATACTGTTGTTTTATTTCTTATATTCCTTTCAGAACAATGTCTCAAGGTGTTGGTAAATGTGGGCATGAAGGGCAGGGTGTGACACACTCCCACTTGTTTAGCATGCACAGTGTGTGTATATACAGACAGCTACCATATGTGTTTCTAGCCAGTGAGGCTTGGGACTTGGCAGAAAGTCATTGTACCTAAAGAGTGAAGAAGAAGGGTCCTCCTTTTTTCTTGTCATCTTTGGAGAACCTTTCTATTTCTGGGGTGAGGTCTGTGGCATTTTCCAGTGTAGAGTAATTGCCAGCTTCCAAAAGAGAGGTGTGACCAGGATAAGGAAGTCACCAACTTCCATGTGGGAATGGATCTGAGACACTTGATAGGAAGGTTTTTCAGCTTCCAAGAGGGAGGGACCCTTTGCACTTCCTGCCATGGTGGCAGTGTCTCACTCAAGTAGACCAGGAGTTCAGTTAAGGAGATTGTTTGTTGCAGTCTAGTGCACTCAGCAGAGATTTGCCAGTAAGGTCTATATCATCTGAACATTAATTGCTGAGTGCCAGGTCCTGGATAATACATGGACACAAACACTAGTTACCATAGCCCTTCCCCCAATGCCATCCTTTTTTTGCTTCATTCAGTCTGTTGTAGGAGTGATCATTATCTCCAGTTACGCTGCAGAGATTGTTTAAGACTGTTGCCAAGACATTGAGACAAGTCCTTGGTGCTCTCTCCTTCACCTCCATAGGGATGCTGCCTTGGAGACATAAAAGTTACTGGAGACATAAAAGTTACTGCTGAAACACAGCAAAATTCTTGTGCATGCTGAACCACTTGGTGTGGTAACTTTATTCAGAGGGTGAATCCCTACAGTGACCTTGCAAGATTTGAAGGATCAGCAACACCAATCCCTGGCCACAGTAAAAGGTCTGGCTAAACTAGGAAAAAAAGCCAAAACATCCACATTTTACCATCATTAAACAGAGGTGTGATCAGAACCAAAATCAGTCCAGTCTATGACTCCTTTCTACCCATGTATTTCACAGTTTCACAGTGAGGTTGCTGGAGGGAAAAGGGAAATAAGTATACAGACCATCCTTCTTTGATAAGAGTGGAGGTATTTATCCACATAAAGTCACATCCTCTCCAACCAATTCCCCTCTTCCCAGTATTACAGCAGGTGCCAGATTAAGCCTATTTTGTAGAGACTTGGACATTTTGGATGATGCATGGGTCTTTTCAACATAAGGGAGAGTTACCAACTTTGTTTCCAGGACCCTTCACCTCGTTCATGGACCCACATTTGGTTCTACCAGTCCCAAGTGGTATCTCCATGGGAAGAGATGCACATCCTTCTAAGAAAAAGCACAGTACAGAGGGTGAAGAACATGGATTTTATTCCTGAATCTTCTTAGTTTCATAGGGAGGGAAAACATTTCAACTCATCATGAATCTGTCCCCTTTAAACAAATTCCTTTTTGAAGAACTGATCAAGATGGAGAGAACCACCCCAGTCAGGAATGCCATTAGTCTGAATGACTCCATGGTCTCCATAGATCTGATCACCAGGATGCTTATTTTCACATCCCCATCTTTCAATCCCACACAAAATCCCTGCAGTTTTGTCTGGGACGGGAGATCTTCCAATTTCAGGCTTCAGCCTTCACCATTGTGATATGTGTAATAGCTACTCACGTTAGGTCCTTACAAGTTCCCATACTCCTGTTCTTTGATGACTCATTGATGCACAATGTTCTCAGATTTACTTCTGATCTGTCTCTCTGTAGGTAGATGGTGATTAATCCAGGTTTGATTCCCACTCAGGTAAAGTCAGATCTGATCCCTTAGAATTTCTTTTACATGAGGATGAATTTTCTCATCTGTAAAAGAACTGTCCATTTTCTTTCTGACAGAACCTTATAAATATTTGCTGTCTTAGTAAGAGTGAATGTGAAAACCTTATTGTCTGGTCATCTCTACCTCTCTCTCCTGGGGATTTCAAGTTCAGTAGCAGACTTGGGTCCCCTAGGAAGGTTTTAAGTGCAATCTCTCCTTATAATCCAATTTTCATTGTCATTCAAATTGGTGGATGAAAACCAGGACAGGTTTTTGAACAGATTTCCAATTCATACTCTGAAACCTTCCATTACACCGATACCTAATATTCAGGGGGGGGGGGGGCACCTAGTCCTACCTTCACATCAACAATCTAAAAATGCAGGTGGATTTCTTGCACTTTAATGGTGAATTGATTGGATAAGACATTGCTGTATCTTGGTTACTACAGACAACACATCAGTCATTGCTTACCTTAGATGTGAAAGACACAGTTTACTCTTCTCTCTGCTTGGAAATCTGGAACCTTGTCCATTGGAGATGTTCAGGGGAGATCCCTATCCGAGTCTGCCATATTCTGGGCAAGAGGTGTATTCTAGTGGATAGTTTGGCCAGACAGGGGCAAGCAGTCCTTATGGAATGATCTCTACACAAGTTGGTAGCAGAGACACTTTTCCTGATTGAAGGCCAATGGTAGACTTGTTTGTAATGAGGCTGGACAACAAGTTCCCTCTTTATATCTGTCCAGTGCCAGACTAGAGGACAAGTGCAGCAGTCACCTTCATTCTGAGGTGTGGTCAATTGTGCACCTATGCATTTCCATCAGAATAATCCATCAGGTTCTTTGTGGAGTCAGGATTTTGAAGTTGTGACTCACCCTAATAACTCCCATGTGGCCCCAGTGAATGACCTCCTCGAACTGTTGGTGACAATCCATCAAATTACTGCCGAGGAGTGATCTGCTGTCATAGCATAAAAAAATCGCTCATTCACAGAACTCCTCAGATTCTCCATCTTCCTTCCTGGTTCATATAAAATGATCTATCTGCCAAGACCAGTAGCTCTCTCTAATACTCTTAAGCTCTTTATTGTTGCGTGACTAGGCTCGTACAAAGTAACAAAGAAAAGAGTGAAGCCAACAAACTTTGTAAATTTAACAAAATAATTTATTTCCCTAGAAAACAAGGTAAAAATATGAAAAAGTACTTATGGTTTGTGAATATAATCCAAAAATTAATCCTAGAATTTAAAAATTATAAGTCCTATCACTAAAAAGTTCTAATTGAATCCAAGTTCGAATCTCAATGAAGTTCCAAGATGGAAGGCGATGACGTCCTATATAACCAGTTTTGTGCTGTTGTGTCAACAGTTCCTTGTTGAATTTTATGAATCAAGAATAATATTCTGGCTTTAGAATTCCGAATAATTTCCAATAAATGTCTTTGTCCAAGAATTTCGATGAAGAAGAGTATTTTCCAGGGTGAATAAATTATTTTAAATTTAAAAAAAACCTCAATTCAAATGGCAACAACAGGAATACCTTTCAGCCTGAAGGTATGATTTACAACTGAGTGAAAAACACTGAGAATGAGTATTAAACCCAACTAAGAATGCAATTTCAGACCCGCGTGATGGGTCACGTGATCACTTACCACAAGTCAATTATCACGTACTCTAGTATAGCCTTAGCTAAAAACCAATGATTCCCACACTGGAAATGAATTTTAAAATAACATGTTGTTATTCAAACTGACATGTAGGCCAAGTATGACCCTGATTACAACCAATGATTTTCACTCTGTGTTTACCAAATTTCTGAATCAAGGTCAGGAACTAGGTCAGCTAAAAATACTGAAGCAACACTATTGCGTTCTAATCAGGCTTAAAGAACTGAACTGAATTTTCTGAAAAAAATGTCAAATCCAGTATTAAAAAATATTATCATTACAATAACATGTAACAAAACAAAAATAAAATGAAAAGAAATTTAAAACTCACACACAGATAATTTAATTACATATATGTAACATTTATAGACTCCACTGTTGGATTGGACTCACAACATTCTGAATTGATCCAGTACTTTGAATTCTAGAGACCAGTCTTGCTTGTTTAAATGATGAGGTGGAACCTCTTTTATACTTTGGTCATTATCTAAACTTCCTTATGAACCTTTGAGTGAAGCTTTCATCAAGAACCTTACAATTAACACAGTCTTCCTCCTGTCATTAGTGTCAGAAAGGAGAAGGAGTGAAATTCATGCCTTGTCACTAGAAAATGGTTGCATTACATTTCAGTTGGTAACTATGATTCTCTGCCAACCTGTGTTTTTGGCCAAGAATCAGCTACCTTTGGTTGCTCCTGTTCCCTCTGAAATCCCCAGTCTCAGCTGTATCTGTCCTGGGATGATTATGATCAACATCTTTGTCCAATTGGAGCCTTGCTTTCTACATCAAAATAAAAGTAAAGGGTTTTTACAATCTGTTTCATACTCTATATGGTACTTCTGACATTTTAGCAGTTTCCATTTGAAGGTCGATTGTTCAGAAAAGAGCTTATCAATTCTCTCTTTCATTAAAATCAAAGCCCTTGAGATCAGGGCTATTGCAGCATCTTGGGACATTTTTAATCATCCGTCTTTGGAAGATGTCATGAAAGCTGCCTGCTATCAAATCCAGTCCATGTTGTCATCAGTTTACCCTTGATCCCACCAGAGTGGGGGTATTTATGCTTTTTGACCAGTTTTATTAAGCCCAACAAGTAGACAAGCCATCCTCCACTCTGCAGTAAACATCCTGCTGACAATAATGGTAAGTTAACCTGACAGTTTATCTTAGGCATTCATCCTCCCACTGGGATGGCAAATTCAGCAACAGAATAATAGCATGTGTTGCATGGTTTGAAATAAAGACACAAGACTTCAACAGACTGATTGGAATTTTATTGCATGACTTGGTCTGCAATATAGTGATGAAAACAAGATTAATTTTCACAGCAAAGAATGACATTATAACATGGCAAAAGGTGTATTTTTCTAAAATATGTAATGAATAAATAAAAGAAGAAAATTGAATGAGAATTACCGATTTATATGTTAAACCATTAATCTCCAGGCTGTAGATCATTGTCAGTAAATTATTGAATTTCGCCTATATTGAGAAAATTCCCCCCTTTTTACTGCTATTATTACCCAGTTTCCCCCCCCCTCCCCCCGCTCTGATGTCTTTTCAGTCCAGAGAAGGATGATACTCCTGTTGTTGGAAGTGAACTGAGATGATAGACCGGGACCATGTTATTTTTTTATTCTAGATCTCCAGTTACTAACTTGAGGTGGGAATAATCTTTTTGGACTTGAGGTGGGAATAATCTTTTTGGACTTGAGGTGGGAATAATCTTTTTGGACTTGAGGTGGGAATAATCTTTTTGGACTTGAGGTGGGAATAATCTTTTTGGACTTGAGGTGGGAATAATCTTTTTGGACTTGAGACTTGAGTCAGGAGAAGAGATAGCAATGCAATACTAGCAGGTAAATATTACATACTTAAAATCAGTTTACTCCCACCCCCTGCTCCATATTTGTTATCATTGTTTTGTGCAAAACTGTTGTAGAAGGTTCTGGAATTGGAAGAATGGATACACCACTTGTTGGACCATAGTTGTTGTTGACTGTATTCATGTCTCATAGGAAAGTGCAGTATGATTTTATAGACCTTGGAAGCTTATGATTTTTAACCAAATTTGTATCCTGGACAGGCCATCTTGATTCTGAAAAATTCCTAAAAAGCTAACTAATTGGGTTGGCATTTCTGAGCATGATAACACAAACATGTATGCATGTTTATTTTAACCAATTTACAAATATATTTGAAAAATACCTCAGTGAACACAGTAACTTAGGGTTTGGGTTGGCATTTCTGAGCATGATAACACAAACAAACACAAATGCATGTTTATTTTAACCAATTTACAAATATATTTGAAAAATACCTTCAGTGAACACAGTAACTTAGGGATTTTTAATTCTTTTTTAAAGAAAATTTTAATTATAGATTAAACTAAACATAGCATTTGAGCATATCTTCACAGTATCTACAGTGAGTTCATTAATCTTATATCCATGATATCGGTTCTAGGTCAAAGGCTATGATATCAGGTTCTAGGTCAAAGGTATCTATGAAATCTGATACTTGGTCAGAGGCCATGATATCACATTATAGGTCAAAGGTTAGGAGAATGATGGGGTTTTTTTGCACTTTTTGTGTGAACATATTAACTCAAACATACAAGAAAATATTTTTGTTGGTTGATTTTACAGCTTGGAAAGAAAGACTAAAGGAGGGAAGAAATGGATTTCTCATGAATTCCTGAAGGTCTGTTTGGCCAGTAGTTCAAGACCCTTCTAGGGAATATTGTATAATTAAATTATTTTAAAATCTTTTTTCTTAACTTGAATTGTAAGAATAAATCAGGTCCTGGATTAATTAAATGAATACTTTAAATTTAAAAGCTCATGTGTTCATCTGAATCTTTCATTTTATTTCAGATTGATTGGTACATTTAAGTTGTTCATCCAAGTCTTTCATTTTATTTCTTTGGTACATTTCAGATGTTCATCCAAGTCTTTCATTTTATTTCTTTGGTACATTTCAGATGTTCATCCAAGTCTTTCATTTTATTTCTTTGGTACATTTCAGTTGTTCATCCAAGTCTTTCATTTTATTTCTTTGGTACATTTCAGATGTTCATCCAAGTCTTTCATTTTATTTCATATTGATTCATACATTTTGGTTGTTCATCCAAATCGTTCATTTTGTTTCAGATTGATTGGTACATTTCGGATGATACTTCAGGAGCTGATTGAAGTGGGAAATGTCAAAATCTCGGATTCGTTACTGGATGCAAATAATGTGGTTATGCAGGTAATTATCCAATAACCAATTCTGCCAATCTGTCAGCTACAAATGCATCATGCAGATTCCAAGCCCAATACTATAACTAATAGGAGAGATATCACTATGACAGCTATGCTAAACGCTTGCTGGAGCATTCAAAATGGAGGGGAGAATTCTCCCTAAATTTCAGTTCTAGAATAAACCATAAACATGGTTTACATTACATGGACACAATGTTCCTCAGTAAGTGCTTCTCTAACAGAAATCATCAGCAAATCGTGTTGTATGCCTGGTGTGGTCCTATTTAGCAACCACTGGATATATACACCTTTTGTTAAACATTTCTGAAGCATGGTTATCAGTTATGGTTTAATTCTTTGAGAAATAATTGTCAATTAAGGTTGAAGCATTGAAGCAGCCCTTTTGTAGTGAACTGCCAAAATCCAAATACAATTTTCTTCATTGTATTGGCAACTTTAATAAATACCATTATGTCTGAATTCAGTCAGTTTAACTTAATCTTCACTGACAACCCCGTTCATGCTCATCATTGGAAACAAATGAAATACCATTTCAAGATAATGCAATAGACCACATCAAGTGATGAACTGGGCTTCATATTTTGTTCCTCTCACACAGAAAGTTGAAAAAAATTGGGTGATTGCAAATAAAATTTGAATCCATAACAGTGGTATAAAAAGATTAGTGTTAAAAAAATGAGTGTTACAAGTGCCTCATAAGCAGAATTCTAGGAATGTGAACTATCAATTATCAAGATATAAAATCCAATATGTCTGTTACCAATTATTCTTGCAGGGTGTAAGAACACCATAAATGTCATAACTAGATCATGTGACTTATTATATGGGTGGAAGTCACATGATGACTGGTAATGGTGAACTGGGTTTAACAAAATGGTGGATACCTCTGCTAGAAAAGTTTAAAGCATATATCTAACTTATGATCCAAATATATGAAATGACTTAATTATATATGGAAATGAATTAAAGCCTCTTAGCTCATAAAATGCTGTATCCCAAAACATCAGTATGCTTGCAGTAGCTATTTAAAACAGCACTAATACAGTGCCTACTACAATTGTATTGCTTTCATTTTCATGGACTCCTAGTTCCCAGTCTTTGCTAATTATTCCCACCTCGAATTTGTATTGGAGAGCATGCATTGTAAAGAACATAATACCAGTCTGACTCCTTTGTCTTAGCCAAATTACAGAATATCTTTCATCTTTTTTCCTTTGACTATGTGCATAGTATATGTATGGTCATTCACTGAAATTTCTCTTGTCATCTTTTAACATCTTTTAGGCCCATCACATACCTTTTTGTGTCAACTGAGTGTTTGTCTCCTCAGTCCTTTTTATCTAAGTGCTTTCTATGTTCCTGTTGTTAATTTTGAACAGGTTTTGCACCTTAGCATGTGGTACTTCAATACATTATAATCTCCTTCATAATTCAAGTGCTAAGATAAAGTATTCCCTATCCAGATGTTTGCTTTGCGTGGGGATTTTTCACGGTCAGTAATTAATATGTTGCAGGGTGTGGGTAAGTGCAGGCACAGGAAGGCCCTGTCACTGGGCCACACACCACACCATGCCTATTGCACACTGGTTGTGCACACACGGATGGATGTCTGTTATGTAGTCTCTAGACAGATCAGGTGTGGGACTAAACAAACAGCACTTACAGAGGGAGGAAAAAGGCCCCCTCTTCCTCCTCATCATTACTGGATGACTTACTCCATTCCCAGAAGGGGTCTATAACTCTTCCTGTGTTGGAGAAGTCAACTTCACCTGTGGGCAGGAACGTATCACAACCTCTGTGGTTCAGAGATAGCCATGAGTGCCAGTTGGGGATGAACAGTGCCCTCTCAAGGTCAGCTTCCTGGTGACAAAGGTTGGTAGATTGTGCCTTCATGAGAGAGAAGAGAAGTGATCTTACTCTGACAGATCTGATGTGGGATCATCTGTCAGATCTTTTTCATTGGCCTGGTCTTTGACTGGGCATCGGGCATTGAGTACGAGGTACCAAACATTGATTATTCAATGGTCAGTGGGTTTTTATTACTGATATATGGACAAGGATCAGGTTGATAGCCTTTCTGTTCCTATGCTACTGCTTAATCCCTATAGGCATTCTATGTCAGGAAGTATGCACTTTACTAGGAATAGTGATCAGATCAGTATTCCCCCCTTCCTTATGTTCTGTTATAATTCCTATGAGAAGTGAGGACCCCCATAGCCAAATAGTGAGTCTTCCTTCACCCCCATGATGTCATGGATGTTCCTGCCTTGGTTCAAAGTAGGGTGGATCTGAGAAGACAAAGACCTGCTTCATGGCCTCAAGCTCTGTCCAACAAAAAGGAGGGGGCCACTGCTCATCTCCAAGATGGTCAAGGAATGCCATAAGACTCAGTGACTGGGTAGTCTCCATCAAACTTCAGGATGCATACCTTCACCTACCTATCTTTCCTCCTCACAGGAAGTACACCAGCTTTTACTTGGAAAGGGAGGTCTTCTAATTTTTTGCTCTGCTGTTTGGCCTAGCCTCTGCAGCCAGAGCTTTTACCAGGGTTATGGGAGCAGTTCCAGTCAACTTAAGGTCATTCGAAATCGCAATCCTCAATATTTCAAAGACAGGTGAACCGCAATAGGCTGCCAAAGTCATTTATACTAGTTCCGTCTTACCATTAGTATATAGTGACCAGGCTGGGTCTTTTACCCAACCAAAGATTTCATCTATGTGGGAAAGAGTTTCCGTATGAGCAGAGGATTAGTCCATGTCCCTCATGGCAGAGTAAATCAAATCCTGACCCTTCAGGAGTGGGTGTTGGACTGAGATCCAAGACTGTATTGTTGGCTGAACTTTTTCTTAATCTTTTGGGGATCTTGAACTTCACAGTGGACCTAGTTCCACTATTCAGATTGCACTTATGTCCTCTCCAGTTTCTCCCTCTGACAAACTTGAAACCACACAAGGATGCTCTGAATTCTCATTTTTCTCTTGGTCTGAAATTTCTCCATAATCTGATTTGGTGGACAATTCTTTATGTTTACAGACAAGTCTATTTCAGGTAGGGTACTAGTCTGAAGCTGGAAGGTCTGATTCTTTAGGATTCATTGTCCTGGGAAGAATCTAACTTCCACATCAACAATTTGGAAATGAAGGCAGTGTTTTTAGCCCTTCTGGTGTGTGTCAAAATATAGGAGGTTCCCACATGAGGTCTTGAATAACATGTCACTGGTAGCATACCTTGTGTGACAAAGACACAAGCCCTTTCTCTCTGCATGGAGATTTGGAACCTCCTTCGCTAGACAAACTTGGAAGGGTTGCCGAAAGTAATAGTTTGACAGACTGTCTGTCCAGGAGGAGAAAGATAGTCGTGGACTGGTCTCTGCATGAATCTGTAGCATATTCCTTGTTTGGACTTTGGGGGAGACCCTTGGTAGACTTTGGGGGAGACCCTTGGTGGATTTGTTGGCTACAAGGCTAAATAAGAAACTCCCCATCATGTTTCCCCAGTCCCAGACCTGAGAACCTGTGTAGTCGATGCTTTCAGCCTGAAGTGGGATAATCTGTTCATTTTCACCTCCCCACCCTTCCAGATGATCCTACAAGTACTTCACAAAATAAAGAATTCCACTGCTCAGCTCATTTCGATAGACCCTCCATGGCCCCTACAATTGTGGTTCAACAATATTCTCAACCTGCTCATCTTTCTCTCCCCCTTTTTGGCTCGGCTAATATTCAGCTTCCACCATTTAGACGTGGATTATCATGACAATCAATAAAGCTTATCAGTATTACTGAGAGGGAACTTTCATTCATGAAAATTAAAAAGTAGATGAAGTTCAAACCACTTCTACTTCATGGGCTTATAGTATCATTCATCCTGGAAGAATGCAATGAAAGTTTCATTTTGGCAATCTCACACTACCTTCTTCTTTTACCTTTGTTCATTTGCTCACAAAAATGAAGGTACAAAAAGTGGACCAAGCAGATACTGTAGCCTACACTTCTACAGTGAGGGTGTGTACTTCTTGTTGTATTTACTTCATTAGCTGTGGGACCATCAGCCTCCCAATAAACTAGCAAAATTCAGCCATGTGATAGCAAAATGTATTTTTGGGGGGAGGGGACTAATTTTAACTTAACTGTTGATATTGCCTGAGTCCCTCCTCCTGCCCCACAATAATGTCCCACTAATATGGATCCATCCTGTAAAGAATGAGGGCTGTTAGTGCATGTGAGCATCCAGA
The DNA here is from genome assembly GCA_016617855.1 of Megalonaias nervosa. Lineage (NCBI taxonomy): Eukaryota > Metazoa > Mollusca > Bivalvia > Unionida > Unionidae > Megalonaias > Megalonaias nervosa. Next base: position 3,402 of record JAECUM010005134.1, on the reverse strand, counting down.
ACATTCTGGAATAATCCTACTGAAGGATGAATTCTCACCATACAGTTGAATATATTTTCCATCCAGAGAAAGTGAGCCATGCAAATAGCAACTGCTACCATATGTATTACATAATTACAATTATTTTTACCTCCCCTCCTCCCTCCAACACCAAGAAATTAACCCTACATTTTCAATTCTGGCCTTCCAATACTAACTGGAGGAGGAACTAATTAGCTTGGACAGGAGGCTAGGAGTTAAGCAAAATGGAAAGCATATCAATAATAGCAGGTAGGTATTTGATTGCAGCTAAAAGCATGAACTGACCATCACTTTGGACTTGTGTGCTGACCAGTTATGTGACCTATGCATCATCAGACGAGTCTCTTAGGGTATGGAAGGTTCATGAAATTTAAAGAAGTTTACACCCCCCAAAACCCCCCCAACCCCCCACAGATTCCTCAAGATAGCAGTTTTAAATGTCACAACTTGGTTGATAGCACATGGAAATAACTAAATACAACTCCTTGTTGCTTGTACTAATAAGCACACACACTATATTGCACTATCCTGGACACTCCAGCCAGATTTTAAAAATATGGACTGATAAGAAAGAGAAAAAAAATGAGTATGTTTTATTACAACTTGCAAGTTATTTTTAACTTTATTGTTGCAAAGTTTTAAGAATATTCCACAGATTGATATATTTACAGTGTGTGATTTTAACAAGAAATAATGCTGAACTTCACCCGGGTATGTGTTACTGAGATGTCAGAACTATTCATATTCTGCATTTGCCTGGAGCCAACTAATCTGTTAATTAGTTTGAGTAATTGTGTCCAAAGGACCTTTAAGTTCCAACAGTTGTCAAAGGACCATTAATTTCCCAACAGTTGTCAAAATAAAACCAGTTTAGCCACTGAATAAGCACTTACTCAGTTCTCCCTGAGATGCTGGTGGGCATCTATGTGATATTCAATTGACTGTTTTCAAATTTGAATAGATGAAGGTATATCACACTTATGATAATTACATTACAACCCAATTAAGGATAACTTAACAAGACTTTTGTTTTCATACAGTATTGCCAGTGTTGGACATGTACCAGCATTACTATATTGTAATGTGCATGTGTGTTATGACATTTATTGAGAAAATATTTTTTTTTCAGGACAATCTTATAAAATATTTGATTCCTCATTTAAGTTTATGAATATCATGATGATTATCCTGAATTTTCACACACTGACTGGCATTATTTTAATGGCAAAATGAGCAATATATTGAACTTCATTGATCACTCATGCTACTGTATTTATATAATAAGATTGATTTGTGCACTGTGAGTTTGGCCAAAATATGGGGTGATCACTCATAGCAGAGGACACTCAGATCAGGTGTTACCTGATTTTTACGTGGTTTTCAATAGAAAATGAACTGTTTCAAAAACTGCCTGTTTATTTTGTGTAAAATGTTTTTAAATTAGGTATTAAATATTGGCATAAAATATTTGCTTTTGAATATCCTTCTTAGTAAAATATTAATTTTCTAGTTTCTGAAACTGATTCCACACCTAATAGTGAGGGTACTGCCATAATTGTATGCTCACTTAAAAGCAGTAATTCTTTGATGACACTTAAAATTACTGTATCGTACAGAATATGCCTTATTAGGAATATACCCCCGTTTTCATTAAAACTTAAATAAAAATATGTCAGCTCACTTGTGGCCTTTAGGTGTTCCCATAATACAATATTAAACAACTGGTTGATGCACAATGTCTGGTTGATGCACAATGTCCTCAGATGTGTCCTTGTGAGGAACTTGTCACACTGTTGTAAGATCATGACTTATCTGGGGCTAATTTCAAACCAAGAGAAGTCAGATCTGATCCCTTCTCAGAATTTCGTTTACATGAAGATGAATTTCTTCATCTACCAAGGGACATTTCCCTCTAGAGGATCTCACAGATTTTGTCTCATAGCAAGTCTGTCAGGAAATTTCATTGTCTAATCATAGCAAGTCTGTCAGGAAATTTCATTGTCTAATCATAGCAAGTCTGTCAGGAAATTTCATTGTCAAATCATAGCAGCATACCGGTACTTAGGAAGTCTTCATTTATGGCCTCTCCCTTCCCAGCTGCTTGCAATTTGGACACTGCACAGGGACCTCATGTCAGCATGGAACTCCTTGGAATTCCAAATTGTGTCACCATCTGAGTCAATGCCAGAAAAGGACCAATTTCAGACTTGAGTCAGATACTTGTCTCAGAAGCTCAATCCTTTCTGCACAATGATGCCTAAGATTCAGACTGAGGAGTTCAGCTGGAGTCAGAGGTTAGTTCTGTGGAGTTGTGGGCTCTGGAAGAATCTTTCCTTCATATCAACAACCTAGAAATAAGGGCTGTATTTCTGGTATTTGAAGGGTGCATGAGTAAGATAAGACATCTTTGTGTCATGGTTGCCACAGACAGTACATTGGTAGTATCATACATCAGACATCAAGGGGATACATGTGTCCCATCACTTTGCATGGAAGTCTGGAACCTCTCCAGTTTGACTGTCTTCTTGGAAATCACTCTCAGAGTCCGCTTTTAGCAGAGACACTTTTTCAGCTGTGGGGGAAACCGATCATAGGCCTGTTTGCTATGAGGCTGTACAACAAGTGTCCCCTTTATGGCTACAGTTTCTTTCAAGGGAGTATATGTGTTGAACACTTTCAATGTGAAGTGGGATCATCTGTATGCCTTCACCTCCCCACTTTAAAAATAATCCTTTAAGTTCTTCAAAGAGTCAGGACCTCAATGTCATGGTTCATTATGATAGCTCCCCAGTAGCCCCAACAGTCATGGTTTAACAACCTCCTCAACTTGTTGATAAATGACCTCAGGGAATTACCACTGAGGAGGGATATACTGCTGCACCACAAAAGGGATCTCCTTTTCAACAATTTTTAACCTCTCCATCTTCATGCCTGGCTCATATCAAACATTCTATTTAGCAAGATCAGCTTTCAAACAATATTTAAACTGCATTGCACAGTCTCAAAGGCATTTGACTTCCAAGATTTATGATGTCAAGTGGACAAACTTGTGTAACTGGCACAGTAGCTAACACTGATCCAATTTATTCCCTTTTAACTGCAGTTGCACGTATTCTTCTGTTCCTTTTCAAAGAAAATGGCTTCAGTATCCACCACTATTAAGGACTATAGGGCAGAGCTTGCCATTACTATTATGTTTTCTATGAGCTTCACCACTGGGTCTGACCCTCATCTTTCAGATCAGGTACTCAGGGGTCAAGCTAGACTTGAATTTTAGGGAGAAGTGACTTCTGCTTTTGGACTGAACAGGGAGAAGTGAGAGCTCAACAGGGAGAAGTGGATGCGAAGCAAGAAATGCAATATATATATATATATATATAT
>JAECUM010005133.1:0-80813 GCA_016617855.1 Megalonaias nervosa | reverse complement strand
TATATATATATATATATATATATATATATATATATATATATATATACAATACCTGGCCTCCTTCCTTTGTATGTGACAACGCCTCTTCCCAGAGCTTTTTGTTCGCTTTGTCTTCCTTTATCAGCTTAGACTGTTCAGAACCAATCTTGTAGGCAGCCACCTTGGTCTTCTTTGGTGTAGAATCTATTGATAAGAAATAAGAAACAGTCTCGCCAATGATGAATACTGATTATTCCCCTTCATCTTTGATCTCTGACTGATCACTCTTCATCTTTGATCTCTGACTCACACTTCATCATTGATCTCTGACTCATCACACTTCATCATTGATCTCCGACTCATCACACTTCATCATTGATCTCCGACTCATCACTCTTCATCTTCTAAGCCACATTTCACTGCCATAGCTGCCAACCCCGGACTACAAAAATACTGACTGCGTATGCCAAAAATACTGATTTTGAGGATGAAATACTGATTTTTAAAATTTTACTGCATATATGACTATTTACAACATCTACATCCATCACTGAAGTAGGTCAGTAAATTACTTAATTATTTTATGTCAAAGATGCATGTGTTGCACTCTTGCACCTTCTTAGTAAGTCATCAGACACAGGATGTTTATATGACCCTTTTCCACACCTTGTCTTTTCAAACATTATTGCTTCCAATGTACCATCTTTCATGGATGATCTGAACTGTGTGCGATTCTTTTTTACTGAACTAAAAATCCTCTCACAATCAGCATTAGAGTGTGGTACAGAAAGAAGTCCCAACATAAAATAACTCAGACGATCGTAAAGAAAGTCTCCACATGAATTCTTCATCTTAGACATCAGAATCCACACTCCATCAACACTATCATAGGGGAGTATTGTTTCAGTCAAGGGCTAATTTGGTAGGAGGCAAACTATGCTCTAAGCTTGTCCTGAGCATCAGGAGAAGATTCACCATCTTTTATCAGCAGTAACATGGAAAATTTCTTCAGAAAGAACCGGATGTCTGCAAAAGAGACCTCTAACCTTGAACTAATATTTGCAACTCAGGCACGTGTCAGAACCTCATCCTTCAAGGGGAATTTCTTCTGCATATAGGTGCAAGCATTGATGAAATACCTCTTCACAGCACTGAAAAACTTCTCTTAATCCCTAGTGCTTAAGGTTTCCAAAGTCTCAGAACACTCTGTCCCAACATCCAAATCCTCATTTTTCATTATGATATTTTCATCACTGAAATCAAGGGCAGTGATATCATTTGTCCCAACTATGACTGCAGGCTTAATAAATCTGCAGACCAGGTCTTTGAAGAGATTTATCAGACAATCTTGTAATTTTAAAAAAAGGTAATATTTTTATACAAAATATCATTGACCTCCTCAGACAGGAAAGTTGAAGAAAAAAACAAAAAACCTGCAAACAAACTGGCAATCAAAAATAAACTTGTCACAGTTAAAATAAGAACGTAGAAGGTCTAAAACTACGCACCTTTCAGTCTTTTCACAATGTAGTTATGGTTGTCTGTTGCCAGCTCATTAATGATAGCCACTGTTTTCGTTCTAGCACAAGAGTAATCCTTGGCGATGTTGCTGTCTGGAAAAAGTGTGTGAAATAAATCGCCAGCATCACTAGCAACTGAAAGAGGAAGGTTCCTTTCTATAAGAAATTTGGCAAAAAGAACTTCCGATCTAATTACGTCAAGGTTCTCTCTGGTATGTATAAACTTCAGTTCAGGCTGTGTTGTTGATGATGAAACAGCAAGCTGATGTTTATTAGCTTTTTCATGCTGTTTTATGTCATGGGCGCCTCCATGCCCAATAGCGAAATCACAATTGCATAATTTGCAAAATGCAAAGTTTTCTCCTTTATGAGATGCTTTCACAAATTTAAAGATGACATTATAGTTGTCCTTCCATTTCTGTTTTCTTTTCTTTGCTGGAGAAAATTCTGCATCTTCTGCTTTTCTTTTCGACATCATGAAGACGAGATACAGTGAAAGCAGCAGACACTCTGCGCAATCCAATATCGTGGCAGATGGCAGTTAAAACTTGGTATGGCAGCCTCGATTTCGAATGGACCAATCGTATTTTATATATGCAACACATTTGTTTTAAGAATGGAACCGGGTCCCGGTCAAAACGAAAATTTGTACGGATTTTTTTTATTTTTTTTAAATTGAAAAAATGGATTTTTAACAAACAAAAACGTACTCCCGTATTCAGGTCCAACATACGGGACAAATACAGAAAAAACGGGACAGTTGGCAGCTATGCACTGCTTCATAGATACGTCAACCACATGAAAACAGTTGCATCAGGCAAGTCAACAAATACCAGTGTTCCACAAAACCCAATGTCCCACCAGCATCTGTATGCTTGTTACAGAGATGCTGCCAGGATTTTATCTAAAGGGGGAGTTCCTCTCTTGTCACAAAATAAGGGGGAGAAGAACAAAAAGGAGAAGGTGGAGGAGGAACTGCCACAGTTCAATATTTACCTAATACTTAAACATCCATCTGCTCTTTTATCCTGCCACACTGTTAGTGTAAATGGTGTAATTAGATGATAAAACACATCTAGGATCATTGACAATACACTTATTGGTTAAAAATAGGTTGCACACAAGCTATATTTTAGAATAACTGTTATCTTCCTTCAAGGAATTTAAAATACAAGACACATTTACTGCATCAAAAAGCTCCTTCATGTGCCGAGGTAAAAAAAAAAGAAAAATATATTTCCGGTCAGCCAACCATCTGTTTTTCATTCCTGACCCTAGCACTTTTATCTCCTATGGTAAGAAAAAAAAATTCCTAAAATTGATTTGTGCATGTAATTGAGCTGGTTTAGACCAGTATTTGAAGCACCAAGTACATTATAACATCTAATTGAGCTGGTTGAGACCAGTATTTGAAGCACCAAGTACATTATAACATCTAATTGAGCTGGTTTAGACCAGTATTTGAAGCACCAAGTACATTATAACATCTAATTGAGCTGGTTTAGACTAGTATTTGAAGCACCAAGTACATTATAACAACAGGATCATATAATGTTTAAAAAAAACCCCAAAACCAACCTACCTACCTTAACATTTTTGTTTCTGGCCTGAACATTGTACTAATGATTGCATTTAGGATGCAGATCAAAATATTTTACTGATGATCTTATCAAAACACTCTATTAGAAAGAACTAAAGGTAAAAACAAAACAAGGAGAAAAAAAAAGAAACCTGAATCTCAAAAGATCCAAGTTGCAAGTGATAGGGAATGTGTGCAAAAACGTACCATACTGAACTGTAACCTTGATACTGAATAAAATACCCCCCCCCCCATATGGTACATCACACACCTTCTGGTGATACACAATTATCGCACATTTCAACTGTAAATCTCAACTGACAAAAATGCATCAGAAAGCGATGGATGACCAGATGGAAAAAAAATGTCCCCTGCTTTTCTGAGTTCTTTGAAGTAATGAACTTACCCTGTCCATCCTCTTCCTCCTCAGCCCTTTTCCTCTTGCCTTTGCCCTTGCCCTTGCCTGTGTTTGGGGGATCACCTGATTCCTCCTTCTGAGCTTGGGCTTCAAGATACCCTTCAGGATACTGGAGTAAAGATAGAAAAATAATGAAGAACTGTCAAAGAGACAGTTGGCAAGATATTATATTTTAGCTATCACACTTCAAAAGAATCCATCAATTTATGTAAACAAGAATCCCTCAAAGGGACTGATGCTCTACAGGCTGAAAGGAGTTGCAAGGAATTCAAGAAAATACTATTTCTTCCTTTAACCTGCTGAGTGTTGAAACAACATCTGATATTCTTCAGCAATAGCAAGATCTGTAAATTAGCTGCTGTGATGGATATATTATCATACTGGCACTATTTGCAACTAGTTATAAAAAGAATCCTTACAGTGAAATCACATGTTGATATGACCATCCATTTAGAAGTAGCCATAAGAAGATTTAAAAGAATGTGGTGGCCGTAATGGATGTGCAAGTGGCACCATTTTCATTTAGGACCAAGCAGATGTCAAAAGAGGTCTTTCAGTGAAAACACTATGTTTATATGACCATCCATTCAGGAGGAGTAGCGATAAAAAGGATGAGAGAGTCACAATTTTCAAACAGGACCCACAAGATGACGTGTTTTTGTGAAACCCTGATCAATGTGGCTTTCCATTCTGGTGGAGTAATGACAAGATTTAAAAAGTGGCTGCTGTGGTGGCTGTATTGTAAGTCCAAGCACCACCATTACCATTTAGGACCAACAAGAACATGGGATCAATGTGTGCGTGTAAAGATTCCTGGCAATCCTCCAAGTATTTTAAGAGTAGTGATAGCAAACTAGTTCATATGAATGGGACAAGCCAACAGGTAAGGACCAACAAAAAAATATGTTCTTTGAATCAAGTGACTGTTCCTGTTTCTCCTTGCCAAAACCAGCAATTTTTCCCCCATAGTACCCCCCCAACAAAAAACAACACCCCACCCTCAGACCTGCCTACCCTAATGACAAAGGACTGCCCCACCCCAGTACCCAGAAAAGTGACCTCATGTAAGATTTAATTGGATCAACAAGGAGCCCACACACTGCATCTACCACACTCATGATGGAGCACAAGTTTTTCATCTTTACTTCTGTGCAAGTGCAACTTGATCTTTAAGCCCCCCCCCCAATGTGTGTGTTTCCTATTCCAATGGTTTTACAACTAGGGTAGGTAGGTATTTTCTTTTTAAAACATAACATGTAGCTAAATAAATATAATAATGGCCAACATATATAATGTACTAAGCGCTTCAAGTACTGGATAAAAATGGCTCAAATACACATATCAATTTTGGGATATTTTTAACACTTTTTTTTCCCTGGGGGAAAAAGTGCTAGAGTTGGCAACAAAAAAAACGGATGGTCAGCCATCCAGAAACATACTTTTTTTGCATAACAATACATGAAACGAGTTGATGATTTCACTCAGTGATTGACTGATGTTGAACAGTACATGAAAGAGTTGATGCAGTGTTTGATTGATGTTTAACAGTGCATGAAAGAGTTGAAACAGTGATTGATGTTTAACAGTACATAAAAGAATTAATGACCTCACTCGGTAATTGACTGATGTTTAACAGTACATGAAAGAGTTAATGACCTCACTTGGTAAGTGACTGATGTTTAACAGTACATAAGAGAATTAATGACCTCACTCGGTTATTGACAGATGTTTAACAGTACATGAAGGATTAATGACCTCAATCAGTGACTGATGTTAAACAGTATATGAAAGAATTAATGACCTCACTAAGTAATGACTAATGTTTAACAGTACATTAAAGAATTAATGATCTCAATCAGTGACTGATTTATGGTTCACATTACATGAAAGAATTAATAACCTCAGTGATTGATTGATGTCTATCAGTACATGAAAGAGTTAATGATCTCAGTAGGTGATTGACTGATTGATTTTTAAAAGTACATGAAAGGTTTTATCATTCTGAGGAAACTGAAGTAAAGTGTATTGTCCAGAAAGACACCATGGGGTCTGACCTGACCAGGTCTGGTCAGGATTAAAACCTGTATCCTTCAGGCTGCATGTTTAGTTATTCTAACCACTGACCTACTGCAGCATGATCTAAAATTCTGAATATCATCAATGTGTATTGGTAGGATAAATGAAAATTCTACCTGAATGGATAGTGGTCACGTCTCACCCAAATTTTCATCTCCAAATGATGGCTTTCTCATCATGCCTGCATTAACTGGTGAAGATATTCTTTTCACCCAAGACACGTTTAATTCTCCTAGTATTACTATACGTCAGGAGTATGACACGCCTACCCCCCAAAAAAACATTTTTAGGGACACCAGCATCGAAAATAAGAGACAGAGCTTGAAAACGAAGCACATAAATATTAGCGTGAATCAGCAAATCTATTTTTTAAGACATGACTGAATATCTGAAGACTGATATTGCGTCATTTCCAATTTCACATCTGCAGTTGTCCCTTTCTCACATAATAATGCTGAAAATCTTCTCAAGAAATAATCCAAAGATGCCATTTTTTGGCTTCTAGTTGCAATGCTGGATCCAAATTGAAAAACATTTGAAAACGTATCCACTGCACTTGTAGGCAGATTGAGTTCCGTAATAATATCTACTAACTTTGGGTCTAATTTCATCAGACTTGGACACAGCAGATGTACACTAGTTCTATCTTGATAAAAAATCCAATGGACATAGTACATGTACACTAGTTCTATCTTGATAAAAAATCCAACACATTTACTTTGAGCATCTAATTCTTTTGCATGGTTGAATGTCTTATTCCTGAAATATGTCTGGATATATCAAACATTCCTCTAGACTGTGCTGAAAATTCACAACTGCAGATGTTACAGAAAGCGTCTGTGTTGGCATTTTTTCCTGGCTTATGAATTCTTACTCGTCAGTGCATTCTTTAAGAAAACATTGCAAGTGTTTTTTCAAAGAAGTTTTATAATGATTTTCATTGATATCCAACTTTTTTTATTTATAGAAACCATGATTTTTTGTCCAGAACCAAAATATAACTGCTTGAAAAGAGAGGAATCTGTGAATACAGACTAACAGATTAGAAATGCCTTGGAACACAGATTTCCAGTAGGCATTAAAACATGTTCAGGATTGATAGCTTCCAGTTCACCGATCAGTCAAAGCATATTTTATGATGTGGAATCTTTTTTTTATTATTCCCACTGTTGAGCATTTTGTGGGATGCTAAAGCAATTTTAAGCATTTTGCTGGATGAATAAGCACATCTACCAGACATCAGACTTTTTTCATGCTGATAATCAAACAAAAGCTGACACTATCCAGTGTTCCTACCCCCTCAATTTTTGTCCATATAATGAAATTTAGTACCATTCTCACATTCACCCTCAAAGTGTTTCAATTAAAAACTGAGTAAAAGGTTTGCTTTTCCATGGTTCAAGATTACAGGTATTGTTTCCTAAGACAATTTGAGCACGGTTATCCTTGCACAACTAAAAACCATATGATCTCACTAGTCAATCTGATTAAAATCAGATCTCCACTGTCCTACGTGAAAATCTGACAGAGACTGCTTAAGGGTCATGTTCTGGTAACCCTTATTACCGTAACTGCTAATTTTATTAGCCAATCAAATGAAGTCTTATATCTTCGTGTTTGGGAGATTGAACGGTATGGCTGAAGAGCATCAACAGGTTCTGAATGATTTGGTTCACTTTCAAATTTCTGAAAGCTGCATTTCCATTGGTTAATACAAAGGTCATCAGAACATGACACCTAAGCGGTTACTGTCAGATCTTCACATAGGAAAGTGGAGATCCAATTTTAATCACATTGTCACACTAGTGTACATGTACAGATTCTGAGTTCAAAAGATCTTGTTACAACAATCTGGTCTAGGCAACCATATACTGAATTCTGGTAGCCTACTTGACTGTTACATTAAAACTTGTTCTACCTTATATTTTAAAACAGAACCATATAGATATTTCACAATGAAGAATATTTAACAACTATGAACAAGGGTAAAAGGAAGTTTTCAAGTAAATATTTTTTGCTGAAGAACCTTCTCCAACAAACTACCTTTGAAATTTGTTGGAATAAAAAGCTGCCATTAAAACAAGCCTATTACCACACACCTTTGAATAACAAGGCATTCCCAAAGCATTGATAACCAAGTAATTTACCAGCCTATATCTGCCAGAACAACCAATTACTTTCTACTGCTTTCTGTATCAATGTTGGGAGAGTATGCTCCAACTCCCATTACCTTAAAATCTTTACCTGCTTCCTCCAATTTTAAGGACGAATGCCCTCCAGAAGTGAGTTACTGGTAGCTTATTTCCTCTTGACAGTGATTCTCTCACATTTATCACCTCTACTTAGAAAAATCAGATTTTTCTTTTTCAAAGTTGAGCTTAACCTGTGCATGCCAAAATGATGATAACATTTTCCCTAAACTTACCTGCATAACAAGACCAAGTTCCTTTATCCTCTTTTTTCCTGCGGTGGTCCATGGGGCAGGTGTTGGGTCATCTCTCTTCAGCAAGTAACGCCAAACCAAGAAGCCAGACTTCCCTTTCTCAGGCCAATACTTTACAATCTGCAAAAGGCGAAGTTACAACGTAGACAAGAAACATGTCCAGATGCCATGAGTGCCACTGCCAATATGATATAATCAAACGGCAAAGGTTCTATAACTCTATAAATTTTGTTGGAAAAAAGCAAAATTAAACCCCCTCTAGGACCTCCTCTGTAAAGCTGCAAATCACATTTAGTTTTAATCCATTAAAGCCCTTCAAAAGTTACCGAGTGGAAACTGAAATATTCCAAGTGAAACAGAAACCACAACTTGGTAATATTTGATTGCAAAATGGTGCAAATCAAGCTTAGAAAAGATTACTAAATTTTGGTGCAATCTATAAACTCCTTCAAAATGTTGCACTGGAGTGAAATTTAAGGGCAAATTGCCAAGTCAAAAGGAGGCCACAATTCTATGCAATGTTGCCAGAAAATGGTGGAAATCAAATTTAACCAAAGTCTTAAACAGAAAACTTCATATCAAATTTGATCTGATTTCAATCCGTAATTCCCTAATCACTGAGTAGAAACAAAAAGTGACTCGACATGGGGTCATTAATAGACATAAACTACATATCAAATCCAGACGACAATTGTATTTGGGTGTTTACACAAACAAATGTATGAAGAAATGTTTAAATGCATTCTAAATAGGCAAAATAATGTAACTTTATGCCTCTAGTCCAAAACTGTCAGCACAGTGGTCCTTTGTGCATTTGATTAATATAAACTACACTATCAGTACATGTTTCGGATGTTCCATAAATGTTTACTCAATTTAAGGACACAACCACATAATTACAGATACCCTGAACTAAGTGATGGCAACTAACTGGTTTGATGCATTCTTAAAAACATGATCCCAAGTCTTGAAGATCAAGATGTGCTTTGCAGCGTTCTTAAATTTTAAGAAATGCATTCAGTTCCAAACCTGGGAGTAAAAGACTAAATTGATTAAATGTTTATATAAAACTGTTATCATTTCAGTGTGAAAACCTGTGGAAGTATTGCACTGTTTCAAAGTTGACATACCTTGTATTACCTCCTGTCTTTTGTATCAAATAAAGTAAAGGAGGTAAAATTTAAAAGTTTAAACGCATACAAATCCTACCTGCACAAGAGTTTGCGGTAAGGGTAAGTTGTCAAGTTATTTGAACTAAGCGGTTAGGTTAAGGTGTCAAGTTTTTTGAACTAAGCGGTTAGGGTAAGGTGTCAAGTTATTTGAATTAAGCGGTAAGGGTAAGGTGTCAAGTTATTTGAGCTAAGCGGTTAGAGTTAGGTGTCAAGTTATTTGAGCTAAGCGGTTAGGGTAAGGTGTCAAGTTATTTGAGCTAAGCGGTTAGGGTAAGGTGTCAAGTTATTTGAGCTAAGCAACTGAACACTGAGGACCTTTTAAGAAAAAAAAAACACACGATGAAAGTATCTAACACTAATCAGTCATTTATCACACATGTTGATAGATGCGACCAACGAAAGCAAATGATCCAAGCAAAATGTGTACGTAGTACATCATAAGCTTAGTCATGCAGATTGGTTTCATTATAGAGAAGCGTGTTCCAAACTTTATAATGAATTAAAATTGACTCTCAGTTTTACTCAAGGATGAGCAGAAATTTTGTTACAGCATGAATAGATATCATATCAGTATTTTACAAAATATAAAATATTTTAAGTTTAAAAAAGTTCAACTTTTTTAAAACTAAAAAATAAATATTACTTTTTAAATATAATGAAGAGTTTTATTCTAAATCTTGAGCAACACTAGAATGTATCCATTCACATACAAAAGGCAGTGACATAATACACAATGATTTTCTGATAATAATAATAATAATAATAATAATAATGAGGACTTTGTATAGCGCCTAATCTTTAGAAGCTCTAAGCGCTTTACAACATTTGACAACACTTAAAAAACATATATAATGATATGATTACAAAAATAAAAACAAACACCACGAAAGTAGAAACAGAAATATGCTGTAAATATTTAAGGCAAGGATACATTATTAGGTCTTTAAGTCTGTTCTTGCAGTTGAAATAGGTGAGTTTTAAGAGCGCTCTTGAATGAGATCACTGTGTCTTTGTGTCTAAGTGCAGTGGGCAATTCGTTCCACATTGCTGGGCCCTGGTATGCAAAAGAGCGTTGTCCATATGATTTCATCTTCATAGTGGGAATAAGAATACAAGTCTCAGAAGAGGAGCGTAAGCATCTTGCAGGTGTGTACACATGGGTGAGGTCAGATAGGTATGTTGGACTGGAGCCCGTCAGTGAAACGTAGCACAGAGAACAAATTTTGTGTTTATTTCTGGATTGTATGGATAGCCAGTGCAGGGTACAGAGCAGGGGAGAGGCATGCTCTGATCGTGGTACTCTAAGGATGATTCGAGCAGCTGTATTTTGAACTTTTTGAAGTTTCTGAAGTAGATATTGAGACGAACCAGACAGAATTGAGTTACAATAGTCCAGTCTTGAAGTACTAAGGAACACACAAGTGTTTTAGTGGCATCAACTGAAAGATACTTGCGAATGGAGCTGATTCGTCTCAGCTCAAGATATGCAGCCTTGCATATGTTCATGACATGTTGGTGCAACGAGAGAGTACTGTCGAGAGTGACACCTAGGTTTAGTACTGACTGTGTGAATTTAATGTTAGTGTTGCTGATATTTATTGTCTGAGGTAAAGGATGTGAATGAGAAAGTCTTTGTGTTGTAATCAGGATGGCTTCAGTTTTATCATCTTTCATCTGCAGCTTGTTACATGTCATCCATGATTTCACATCGGAAATGCACCTCTCTACGCCTTGGATGGTAGCTTCAACTTCAGTTGGATGGCTAGATTTGTATATTTGCGTGTCATCAGCATAGAGTTGGTGAGACACTGGATGATGATCTATGACACTTGAGAGTGGCTGAGTGTACAGAATGAAGAGAACAGGTCCAAGAACAGACCCCTGTGGAACACCACAGCATAGATCAACTGGGCTGGAGTGTTTTCCATTTGCGGACACAATTTGTGTCCTGTTGACCAAGTAAGACTTGAACCATAGTAAGGCCGTATCATGAATGCCAAATACATGCTGGAGACGGTGAAGTAATATATCATGGTCTATAGTGTCAAATGCTGCAGACAAGTCAAGGAGAGTGAGGACTGTAATCTTTCCGCCATCCAAAGCAGAGAAGGTCATTGACTACTTTCAGAAGAGTAGTTTCAGTACTGTGGCAAGGGCGATATGCAGACGGTACATTGCTAAAAAGACTGTTTGAATTCAGATGAGATACAAGTTGGGATAGAACAACTTTTTTCTAAGATTTTTGACATGAATGGGAGATTAGAAACTGGGCGGTAGTTCTTTAAATCATTATGGTCAAGTGTTGGTTTCTTCAGCAGAGGCTTTACAATGGCAGTTTTGTAAAATGATGGGAATTCCCCAGATGAGAGAGAGGTATTAATAACATCAGTTAGTGAAGGCAGTATTGGATCCAAGCACTCTAGCAGCAGTGACGTCGGAATCGGATCCAGTTAATACACATGAAAGGTTTAAAATAATATTGCTATATACTTCATATAGTGAAAATAAAGGTAATGTATACAGAAAAGAAAGAACTTCAGTAAAAGAAAGCTATTTATTGACAATTATTCCCAACACAATTATTAAACTAGTCCTCAACAACTTAACCTGCCTATCCCCTATTTCAATTTTTAAAAAAATCTGTTTTAATTCAGCAAAGTAATGCTACTCCATCTGGTAACTAACAATTTTATCCCACTTTTTTATAGAGTTTAAACAAATTTGCATTTCTTCAGTTAAATTTGGGAGCTTTTGGAAAAATGCACGGAGTGTTTCAAGAAATTTAAGGAAATTTCAAGGGAAAAAAGAAATTTTTTAAAATATTAAATGCAAGTTTTTTAAATGGCAAACCTCATATTCTACAATTTTTCAAAGTTGTAAAAACCATGTCAACTTCATCTTAGCGAAGTCATTGCCTAGTTGCCACACTGCAATTCTGATGGTTGCCAGAGTTACAATTTGACCATTTTCACTTGCCAACTCAGAATTTAAGTTGTAAATGCATCCATTTTTGTAGAAACTTGGAGCAATGCTCAGAGGAAAAGCATGCTATGACTTTACTGTTACTTGACTCAGCACCTTGTTGTTACTGTTACTTGACTGCATTTTACTGTTGCCGCAATGAGACAAAAGTCATAATACTGAGGCCACATGAACTGTGGCTTCCAGAAAAGTGACACTTAAGTTCTGCCATCACCCAAGGTTGGCTGCACAGTAACATCAAACCTAATGAATGAAATGTACCATAAAAATTAAATCATTCACTTATGGAGATGGGAAAATATCTGCAATACATTATAGGTACACTATGTTGTCCTTTGTTTTGGGACAGAGACATATACAATGAACACACATAAATACAATCAGCACATTCCTTTGTGTATAGGACTGCATTTTCGTGTGAAACTCATGCAAGATGTTTATATCCCAAAACACAGTATCATATGATCAATTTAACTGGTTCATTCCTATTCTGATTTGTCTGTACGATGCAACCATGTCCAAGATCATCTGCTCTTCTCTAGTTCAATTTCAGAACTGAAGTAAAATGTTTTAGTGTTTCACATTTCCAACTTTTTATTCATGGTAAATAAAATCCGAATGCTCCCTATAATTATCCAACAAATTTTAAGTGGCAATTTTGTATTTTAATGTTTCAGCTATGCCACTATGTGAGAAAAATAATCAAGGCCCTGCATTTAGAGTATTAATTTGTTACACTGAAAATCTTTTGATTTGGATTTGGATTTTTTTAAAAAATGTAGCTTTTAACAATTTTTCTGTCATACCGCTACAATGTCTGCAGTGTGGCCGTTTATAGTGATGTCTAGCACTGGGGCATCAAGCCACAGACATGTAGCATGCTGTCCCACCCAGTCACATTATCCTGACACCAGGCCAACCAGTCCTAACACTAACCTCTTAATACTGAGCGCCAAGCGAGGCAGCTGTTAGTACCATTTTTGCAAGTATTTGGTATGATTCGGCTGGGGATCGAACCCACAACCTCCCGCATCCGTAATGATTTCGAGTAATATTTTGGAGTGAAGTAAAATTTTAAGATCGAGGGGCTAGGTTCTTTATGCAGTGATTAATCTTGTCATATAAACAACATCATCTTTATTGAGAAACAACCTACATTTGGGGACCATACTTATTTTGCAGAAAATATGGACTCCCAAGGTAGGTTTTAATGTACATACAAACCTTGTAGATGCCATCGTATCTGTTTCCCTCTTCCGGTGAATAGTCTGAATGTTTTCGACCCTTACAATTTCGGACCACTCTTACGGGCTTTCCTGCCTTCCAGTCTTTAGCTTCTGCTCCCTTCTTGTTGTCCAATGGAGCATTACAGTTTTTGGCAAGGGCCCTATAATTAAATGAATGTACTACAACATGGAGCTGACCATCGCCGAATGTTAAGCATCCATCCACCCTCACAGGGAGAAACAGATATTACAAAAACCTACTTTTGGGTCAAAAGGTATTGTAACCAACAAAACACATGAACATATCACTTTCTGCAATCCTATGGCCAATACTGCCTAATAAATAAACACAGACTTAAATACAAAAGTATAGTGTACATGCTACCAAAGCAAGAAAAGTAATACAAATCTACTGCTGTGCTTATGCAGATGAGATCAGCACCCACCCCACCCCAAATGACTAATGAATTAAAACTTAGGGGACCAAATTAATATGTGCAACAGCATGTTAGAATGTTTGCGTGTCCTTTTTATAGAAAAGATTACATGCAAACAAACTGGCAACACATTATACAGTTTACAACAACTTACAGTTGTGTATGTAAAAATGACAGAACAAAGTACAGTTGTGTGTGCATGTAAAAATGATCGAGTACGATACTGTATGTGTACATAATCTAAGAGATGTTTATTTCATTATATATGATGCTGGTGTGCTTCAAGTTCAGCACTAACATTTATAGCACAAGCTCTTCTGGTCTATGACCAGTGAAGTTTAAAAAAAAAAAAAAGGGATTGTATTTCTTCATTACATATATTATAAAGAAATAATAAAAAAAATTTAAATTAACTTTACTTGTTCATCCTTGTGAGTGTCTGATCACATGACTGTTCAGCAGTTCTTTTGTTTCCCGACAAATCTCTGCCTCCACTTCCTGTGTAATAGAATTCATCACCTTTGTCCTGTACAAGAAAAATCAATGTACTAGATTTAATGCAGAAATACACCTGATAACCTTTATTGGAAATTTGAAATCTATGGCACAAGTGGGTCTGATATTACTCAATTGGCTTACATACTTAACAGTTAACCATTTTACACTGTGTAAAAATAAGGATTTTCTAAGAAAGTCTTTACAACCATCAATGAATGACATACCAAACACCGTCTCATTTCTCTGAATAATCAGTGAACAAAAAATCATTCTTTCTAGTCAATCATATTCATTTCCCACTGTGCTGCAAATGTAGGTCCCTCCTAAGTGGCAATTTCCTGTGTCTGCTGGCCAACAAGATGAGAATCACTAAGCCCAACTGCTGGGGCCACAGGGGAGCTATAGAGCCATTATTTCAAGACCCTGACTGTGTGACATAAGGGTAAAATGGGTGAGTGATAGACCCTGTAACAGGAGGCTGAAACCAGGGACCAAAACCACTCGATCACTACCAAGTTAACTCACCCATCATCACAGAGTTACTAACTAGAGAAGGGAATAATTTTCTTGCACCTGAAAAGATTCCTCAATACCATAATATCAGGTGATGTATTACTGCTACTAAAACAACCTTTTTCAAGGGGCAAAGTTTTGACAGTAGCATGATATCCTACATATTTTATTGAAATACTTTTATTATGGTACCAGATTAGCTATGCATGTGTGCTGTTTTGACAAATCAAAACATTCAGCATCCTTGTTTACTTAGGGTATGGAAAAAACACATGTCCATTTCTACTTCAGGCATTGGCTGTATCTGAAGAGCAGGTTCCTGACATGTACTTCATTAACATGATAAACAGATCAGCAAACTACGAAAGGCAATGCCATCACAGGTTTTATTTAGCACACACGACAAAGGACTACTTGTAAACTGTGACTGTGACAGGCACAAATTTTATTTATCCAAAAGATTTGTGGGAGCTTGGGTTTTACTGATCTATAGTGATAAATTGATTATCAGATTAAATGGCTGACGAGCAGTTTTTAAAAAAGTGCAAAATGGATCTGAGGATTTGGGACTTGTGACCATATAAAAAAAAATGAACCAAAACTTTAGCCATTGCCAATGCTGCTATCACCCAGAATTAGTGATCTTGCATATTCAAGCATAGAGAAGGCAAGTCATTGTACCGTATCATCTTCGTATCCTCCTGATAACACTATTGAATATGCCCCTTCATCTTCTCGCCCATGAATCCCTGCCACATGTGGTCTATGCACACCAGCCTCACTGACCTGCACACGGAATTTCCACAAAGTTCCCACCTCAACACCAGGGACTGATCCAAAGTGGTTAGATGGAACCACCGTGCATACCTTTGTGCGTCCAACACAGGCCATTCCCTGTAATATAGACAATATATACAAGTGTTATTATTAAAGGAGTTAGTTCATACAGCAACCAAGAGTTGTACATCAATGAGTTTTCAAGAGCTTCCAAAAGTTTTTAAAGGTGTATTTTTTTCCAACAGAAAGTGAACTCTCTCCGTATGTAATTTTGCTTATCACTTCAAAAATTGATACACAAGCAAAAGAAAAAAACACAATCAGTGTGCCATTACAGCAAAGCAACAGTAATCGATCTGGTAACTACTTATTCAGGTCTTATTTCATTCACCCATTTTCAACTCAGTTTATGTACTGATCTATTACTTTAAGAAAAGAAGAAATAATAGAAATACTGAATCTTAAAAGGGACATATTTTATTCAGTGTTATTTTTTTGTACTCCCACACAAATCCAGAGAATCAGGTGAAAAATTCAAGGATTGTCAAGAAATTGAACAATTTTTTGAGGATAAAATAAACATTTAAAAATTTCAGGAGTTTACAATACAACTGCTCAATAAGTAGTTTTCAGGGGATGGGGTAAACTAATTTTAATCATGTAATATTTACCTTTATTGCATAGCTTAGTTATTCAGCAAGAGAGAATTACCCTCATCTAGATAATAATTCATCCTCCCCTGGATGAATCCAGAACATAACACAGACCCAGTCTGCTGTACAATCACTGGCACATACACTGTAGTCAAGACCTTTTCCAGGACTAGACTATTCATGGGACATGAAAGCAGAGTGGGAGAAGGGAATCTGGCAATAGCAACTGACAAGTATTACATCATTAAAATTAATTTGCCCCCACCCCAACCCTATTTTAATATCAGTAATACATTAACTGTCAGTACTGCGCAGCTGAATAAGCCAGTACAGTGGTAGGTTCATGACCTCAAGAACTGGTGTAAACAAAAATATGCTCACCCTTACAGTAGGAATTTAAGTTAGAATTCAAGGTTTGTCAAGAAACTGAAGGATTGTTAGATTGAAAGAATCTGCTCCAGTTACTTTGTGTGCAGTGACTATGGGCCCTAAGAATAACCACTGGGATGATCCCTGCATTTCATCATAAGGTGGGATTTCCCCCTTGTCACAAAAATAAAGGGTGGTGGAATAAAAATGAGCAGCATCTCTATAGAAACTGAATACCCTTAGTAGCTGATTTAGATTTTTAAAAAAAGGATGGCAAAAGAGAGATACCAAACTTGAAACTGCTGCTAAACCTTAGACAGCCTTGTTCAAGAGATATGGCAAGAAGCTCACTTCTTTGTCTTGTGGACCCTAAGGAGAGCAAGAAAATGGTCTTGAGGGTAAGCTTTGAAGGAAACATCATCCAAGGCTCATACGGATTTTTAGTTTATGACCACACGAGATTCCATTTTGGCACAAGTGAGCCAGTCTCTGAACCTTAAAGTAATGCGTTTCCTAATGTGCCAATTGCAAAAGATTCTCCATTCTGCATCATACACACATGGAACATCTGGCCCAAATGATGCATGTGGCAATGCTGCTTGAAACTGTATCCAGATAGATCATTCGAGACACACCAAGAACAAAGGTGGAGAATCTATGGGCTCTTGTACCGAGACAGAAGGTTCCTCCTCTGACAATGTCTTGGGCTGCATGGGAGACTATACCTACCCCAGGGTCAAAACAAAACACAACAACAGCTATGAATGAAAAACAGATCACCCATAAACCACGATACTGTGTTAATAGCTGTAGATGATGCAGAACTTAAATTTCTGTCTGGGAGCCATTATTTATTCTTTCATTTACAATAAACTTTGATCTGATGACAAAAGCAACTGCATTCTACTGTATCCCAAATCCAAGCCAAGTTTTGTTACTAAAGATGGTAGATAACACCAGTTACTATGCAGAACTTGTTCATCATTTTTCGGTCAGTAATCTTATCTTCAACTTTTTGCCCCCAAAGTGACAAGTCTCCCCAAGTGCAAGCTACTGTAGGTTAAGTGGAGAACTATAATATTCTGCAGAAACCATTCTTCTTTTAGTCAGTTACCTTGAGCTTTGAGCTTTTGATCCCAAAATCAATAGGGTTCATCACTGCTGTAAGTGGAAGCAAACCAGGAAAGTTTGGTGTCGCAGATTTTGGGCAACTTGAGTTGCTGTGCAAAATGCAACAAGTAATAGATAGAACAACATCATAACATAATATGCTCTAGCTTACTGCAGGCATGCAAAAAAGCAATGACTTTTGACCTGACCCAAAGGTCAGTTAGGTCTGGTTTTCAAAACAGACATGTTGATGTTTGGATCTGCACCATTTTCATTTTAAATTAATTGACTATTGTATTAAGTGTTTGATCTGAAACCCCATGTCAATGCCACCATTCACAAAAGAGGATTATTGACAGGAAGATTTTTAAGACTGCCACTAATGTACAGTGTCGGAGGAGTACTGTTTTCAATCAGAACTAGCTGTGTACTAGTGTTTCTGTGAAAACCACATCACTACAGGACCAACCATTCAGGAGAATGTCACATTTTCAGAATGCCATGAAGGCAGCCACTTTGCCGGTCAGATAAGCATTACAGGAAAAACAATATGTTGGACATTTTAATGTCAGCATGGTCAACCATTTTAGAAAAAAACTGTTAAGAGATTTCTCCAATTTTGGAAGTTCACATTGGCATCATTTTCATCTTGGACCAACTACATATTAAAAGAAATCTTTTAGCAAAATCCTTGTACAACAATCCACTCAAGAAAAGAAGCAATAACGAATTCTCAAGAAGGCCACTGATAGCCACATTTGTCAACTTTTTCGTTTAGGTCATACTACATATCATGGAAAGTCTTTCAGTATAAACACCATGTTGATTGACTATCCATTCACAAGAAGAAATTATAAGATATTCAAGATGGTCACTACGGCAGGTTCAAGTCTCGGGCTCGGCAAACGCAAGTACATGAGAAAGCTTGCCAGTAGCTTCTCGTGGGTCGGTGGTTCTTTCTGGGGTTTTGCTGGGTTCTTCCTCCGCCATTTATACTGGCTGCCATGTATGGCCTATCTTGTGCCAAAAAATGCCATTAAACCCTACAACAACAGTCATATCGCTACAATGTCTGCAGTGTTGCAGTTTATAGTGATGTCTAGCGCTGGGGCATTAATCTCTACAACAATCCCATGGCAGCTAGGTTGGAAGACCAACAGGTACCAGTAGTGAGATAGAGGTTTTGTTTGGTTTTAGTTCAACACCATTTTTCAGCACAAAATAGGAGGCTATTTATGGTGGAAGATCAACCCAGGAAGAACCACCGATCCACAGGAAGCTATTGGAAAGCTTTCTCATGAATCCACATTGGTTAAGCCGAGACATGAAATCACACAGACAGATGGCAGTGATTGGTCAAGATCAGCACCACTCAGCCATCGTCAGCCCTTAACGAAAAATGGAGAGAGGCAGTACAGGAGACTACAAATACACCTGGGTCCACCTCAAATCCATTCATATCAATTAGTAAGGAAAGATCAGTCCCATTTCCACAGACAGGAACACAAGGTGGAAATTGACACACTCAACCGTCAGAATACATATTTGAGTCAAGGTTGACCCTTCAGAAGGTATGCACAAGTCAGATACATGTATCCAATATGCTATTAGCACTTTGCCAACTCATCTCTCTGATTTGTGTGTGTGTGTGTTTTGGATTTTTAATGTAGCTTCAACAATATTTCAGTCATATTGAGTCTTGGGTTCGGCCACTGTGGGTATGTGAGAAAGCTTGCCAGTAGCTTCGCATGGGTCGGCGGTTCTTTCCAGGGTTCTTCTTCCACCATTTATACTGGCCACCATGTATAGCCTATCTTGTGCTGAAAAATGGCATTAAACCCTACAACAACTGTCATAACACTACAATGTCTGCAGTGTTGCAGTTTTTAGTGATGTCTAGTACTGGGGCATCATGCTGCAGACATGTAACATCATGTCCCACCCAGTCACATTTTCCTGATACCAGGCCAACCAGTCCTAACACTAACCTCTTAATGCTGAGCACCTAGTGAGGCAGCTGATAGTACCATTTTAATAAGTCTTTGGTATGATTCAGCCAGGGTTCAAACCCCGAGACCTTCCGCTTCTGAGGCTGATGCTCTTACCACTAGGCCACCGGAGCGTTCTCTGATTTTGTTCAGTACATGGGATACCACTCACCAATAATGGGTTTGATGTTCTAAAGTTAATTTGTTCAGATTTCATTCCACATATTTTACCAAGTATGATGAACATGCCAATTTGTATAATATTTTAAGTCAGAAAGTGGACTCTAATATGAAATGAATACATTTAAATGTAAAATATGCCACAAGCCACTAGAATCTGAAGAGAAGATGTAACTTGTCGGGTTTTTTTAAATTAATTTTTTTATATACAGGTTTCAATAGTCTATGGATTCAAGTATGGCTATAATTTAGGCAGTAAAAATTGAGGCTTTATCCTGGAACCAGCTCAAGATGGGTCCGTGGGGAGTTCAAAGGCAGCTACAATCTTATTTTAATTTCCAAACCATGTGTATGCAGCGCTGTATGGTTACAATAGGAGGATCTAACTTCCCTGAATATGAAGGGATAGGATTTGATGAAGATTGTTTTTAATTTGTGAAGGTCAAATATTATTTTTGGAGGTTTTGATTACCACAGTGGTGATTTGGGAATACAGAAAATGTTGCCATTTTGCATCAGTAATTTTTGCCATTTCTATGTGACAACAAATTTCGATCACAAAAGGTGGAATAAAATTTGCATTTTGAATTACAAGGTTTGGTATCTGGGCCCAGGCATTAGATCATATGTGAGGTTAGATGGACAAGAGGATAAGTCTGGTAGCATACTGAGAGCCAACTTTGACCATCCAAGATAAAGTTATGATTAATTTGCCTCAAAATAGAGACTTTTTGATGGGAATGTTCTAAAAGCACCCAGAAAGACAGACAGAGCACTGACTGTGTAAAGAATCAAACATCTGAGTAAGATTTACAAGCTTATTCATACATAACTGAGCTGCAGTCGAGTTCAGATCCTGCTAATGACATGTATAACCACAGCAAGACCTTTCAATCTGCTCTCCAATCTGTGTTTGCCACAACAATTATTAAATCTAGGGATTTTGTTGACATTTCTTGGTCCTTAAGTTATCCATTACGTGGAAGAAAGGGTAGTTTATTGGCAACCTCCCATAAATCTGATCTCCTGTGCAACAGGAATAAGATAACCATTAAGATAGACCTTGGGTTGTCATGAATACTATGCAATTGGCAGAAATGCGTTGAGTGATTCTGATGCAAAAGTTCTAACCACTTGTCTTCTGCCCATTTCTGAAATGTTTATTCTCATCTATAGTTTACACACAATGGTATGTATACTTTGATCTATACCTGATTAAACCGTTGTCGACATATAATGAACAGTCAGTTCCTACATTAAGGCATTTCACTATGCTGTCATGTTTAAACAGGTGACTGACAATATGCTGCCTGAACATACACCTAACTCCTTAGAACAGCTTTCCAAAAGAGTGCCGCCCACCACGACTATAAAGTTTCCATCTCTCAAAACACTGGAGTTGATAAGAGTTAGGTATGTTGTCTTTAGACTCTAGTTGAATACATCATTCGTTATGCTCTACTTCAATCTGGAGTTGAAAGCTTTCTCCAAATAAAAGATGATGTCAACTATGTGTTATTTATTTATTAAAGCTTCTCAACTAAATGCTTCAATGACTGTTAATCATCACCCTGCCCAGTGTCTAGACCCAGTGTCCAGCATCAAGGAACTCATTTGGCAATCTAGAGATGGGCATAGGTCAAGCAAGTTAAAGACGCATATCCTGCACCAGAAAGGGAGTTCATCTGTGCTGGCAACTTCCTTAAGCTGGGAGGTTCCACTAGAGGAATGGCTGCTTTCAGCCCGATCCAACTTCACCTTTGGCCATAATGGTACAGAAAGGATTTCCATTTGTGTGATTGCACTTTGCACATGCCAAGCATTGGGGTGTGTATCCCAAGCAGCCTTCTTATAGGCGCACCTGACAACTCTTTGTGGCATGCTGAGAAAAAAGTATAATAACAAAACAGGGACAATACCTCCCCTAACACCAGGACCAACTAGGCATTTGGCTGATGTACCAAATCCCTCAAAATAAACATGGACGCAGAAATTTGTTTTTTAAAAAAACCAAACCAAAACAAGGAATGGGGAGGAAATGTTGAACACAACACAGAAATGAATACACTTAAATTAAAATATGCCACAAACCACTATAAACTTTAAGGAAAATATTCTTAGTGACAGAAGTGACTAAGGTATCAGTCCAGGACTCACTATGTTTATTTTTATTATAGATTCTCAATTACTAATTGGAGGAGGGTATTCACCTTGGACTGAGTACTAGCACCTACAAAAGTGATGGCAACTTAACAACTGGTAATGTATTCCAGGTATGAAAGACAGATTTACAATGCTGTCCTCACGAATTCTAACTTACCCTGCCCCAATCTCTGCTTGAAGTAGATGACGATGATGCCATTTTCGCTTTCTTTTTGCTTTCTTTTAACTTTTCTCCTGCTTTGACAATCTCATTATCATCATTTTTACAACTAGGGCAGTACCTACAACAAATGTATTAGAAATAAATACAATTAAAACATTGTAAATTTAACATTTCAACTGAATAATTTTAAGAATTTAAATTCTACTGAAACTTGTGAATTTACAGTCTGACCCCTTGTCCTATCCTTAGACATTTGATGATACAATGATAAGGATCTGGCATCACATTTACTCTAAACTTATAATGTTTATGGTATTTTCACAATTCATACATAAGCCCTGCATAACACTGACCACCATTTATGGCGAAGAAAACTGCTCTAAACCTGCTGAAATTGTGAAAACTTGCAGTCTGTAAAATTTTTGAAATAACTGCATTCATTGCAATACACATACTCTTCATGTCTATATGGACAGTTTAACAAAAATTAGCCCAGTAACTTTATGATACACCAAAGTGGGTGGCATTACAGAAAAGAAGGTGTAGCTTTACAATACCAAAATAACATAGGCTTACCACACATATTAAGAAATACAATTAAGAAAAAAAAATTTGGAGACCAAATTTTTTTGAAGGCTGAACGTTGCCAATTTTGGAACAAGAGTTTGGTTCAGATTTTAGATTTTTTAAAACTATTATATCTAAAGCGCCTGCCAGTAGCTTCTCGTGGGTCGGTGGTTCTTCCCGGGGTTTTCCAGGGTTCTTCCTCCACCATTAATACTGGCTGCCATGTATAGCCTATCTTGTGCTGAAAAATGGCGTTAAACCCTATAACAACAACAACAACAACATATCTAAAGCAGATTGGCTTGTACCCTTACAACAAGTAGGACAAGTTTGAGATTGGGAGTAAAATGTTGCTTGCACATGAAACTTGAGGGTACAATAAACAAACAAACAAACAACAACCCCCAAACAAACAAACAAAACCAAAATCCAATTCTCTAATAAACAGATGTTTGGACGCATTTCCTATCCCAATTCAGATGAACATAAAAACAATCTACACAGGAAACAGTTAAGATCAAGTTCTTTCAAATTCTGTCATAATCGTAAGATAGTCTGACTGCAGCAAAGTCAATATGATAATGTCGTTCAACATTTTGTGAATTCAATGGAACATGGAATATCCCAAACTAGTCTAGTTGGTTGTGTTGACAAGCCTTTTGCCCTTGTGTTTTGCCTCTCAGTACATGTACGTGTATATAAAGATCTTTTCCAACTAATAAATGTCACCGCAGTTTTTCTGTACCATTCTTCCTCCTCTGGCAGTTTGTCAAGCGGTGGATCGAGACAGCTGAGATGGTATGCCTGGTTGCATTCATCACAGAGAATCTGTTTATCTGGGTCATGCTTCCCACCACACACACAGCATGCACAATGTTTACACTTCTTTCGTGGGTTGTCCAGGCAATGGTCACACTCTGGTTTAATCTGTCCTGCAATTGAAACAATTCCAGAAATATTAAATCTGACCAAGATGTCAGTACAGTTTGTCTAATTTTACACTAAAGACATTGTGGGCTTCCTCTAGCACTGTCATTTAAGTATGTTGATATACAGATCGTAGTCTCCATACAGTATTTGTCACTTGTTGCCAATGTGTCAGCTAACCTAATAAATGGTATGCTCTATGTACAATAGCACACATAAACTGTCTGGTAGGAATTGTATCTTTTCATTTGAGTGAAGTGGAATGACATGCAGTTTTATTTACTTTTCAACAGATGATCAACTCTCCAGCTTTACCCATATATCAGGTCTTTAAGAATGGGCATTGCAAATATCGGATTGAGGGTGATTTAGCATAATTAAAAACGATTCAGTAATTATAAACTGATTGAATAGTCTAGCTGACATAAACATCTACAAAATGAACACTAAATCACTGCAGCAAAACCCTGTTCATAAAATTGAAAACATGAAGTTCATATTCCTTGAGATATTTTCACAGACAATACAGGGAAATGGTTGCAGCATGCAGTTCTGCTGTAGGACTGACACTTAGAAAGAACAATCTTTTCCAAACTCATCTGAAATGCATCTTTACATCTGCTGCCACCCTTTACAAGCCTCCAGATCTGTTGGATGTATCTTCAAAAAAGCAAGGTCATACATAGATCATCTAATCATTGTAACTTATACGTAATTTCCATGTTTATGTGAACTTTAAAAGTGTTTAACTTCTTGGTTCTATCTGAAGACAAAAAATTAAACAACCACCCATAACAAGCAAAGAGTCCTGTAGCGAGACTGAGACTCTACTGCCCAAAAATAATTGATAGGAATTCATACATAGTCTTTCTTCCCTCCAGTTTGAATTAACAAGTTCACAAGTAAAGTAGAAAAATTGTCATAGCCTGACTTTGAAACCGACATTGATAGAAGTTCACAGATACTGTCCAGATATACCCGTATGGCAAGTTTTGATTTAATCCATAAATAATTTTTTGGGAAACCCCATATTATTCAACAGGTATTATGGGTAATCACCATCAGTAGTCAAGACTTCACAGATGAGACCCAAATATGTAGATAAGAGTCCTTTGATGAGATTAATGTTCTAATGGCCAAAAAGAATTTCCAGGAATCCAAGACTAGACTTTTATTTTGTCATTTTATTACTGACAATTCCTAGGATTCAAGATCTGACTGTTTATTTTGGTCATTTTTGCCAATTAATGAAACCATCCCTAATATTCATCAGAAAGTCCAATACACCAACTCTGGTAACAAATATATTTTCTTCCATTTTCACAAGTAAACTTTCAAAAGCAGTACAAAATTCATTGTCATGGCCTTTGACTTTGAACCCAATATCATGGACAGAAAATCAAAGAACTTGTCACACTGTCAAGATATTTTTACATTCAACATTTAGTTAAATCTTTCCATTTAGCACAAACTTGATAATGTAACAAGTCTTTCACTGAAAACCACATGTCAATAAGACCATCCATTCTGGAAGAGAAGCCACAACAAGATTTCCAAGACAATCACCATAGCGATTATCAGAGACATGTTCATTTAGAACCATCTAGACATAACATAGTCTTTTAGAGAAAAGCCCATGCTGACATTTCCATCTATGAAGAAGTAGGAACATCAAGATTTTCATACTGGCCACCAATTTTGCCATACCAGATGTCAGATCAGTACCATTTTCATTAAGACAAACTTGACATTACAAAAAATCTTTATCAAAAATATCTAAAGTTAACATGTTCACAAGTACACCTTAATCTTCCCAATTTGCATTAAATGGACAGCATGGACGTCATTTACAGAAAACCCTATGTCAATAAGACCATTCATTCAAGATGAGTGGCAAACACAAGATTTTCAAGATGGACACATCAGATTGGCATCATTCTCATTAAGGACCAACCAGACACCATCTGAAGTGTTTTACTGAAAACCCCAGGCTGATATGATCATTTCATCAGGAGGCACAGCAATAACAAGATTGTCAAAATGGCCAAATTGGATGTCCAATCAACAGTTTTCATCCAGGACCAACCTGACCTTGGAATGAATTTGTGTCCAAGTTTCATGGCAATCCTCCAAGTAGTGTTGGAGGAGCAATAATAACAAACTTGTGCTAATAGATGGTTTCATTTCTTTTGGTGTTTTATGATAAAATAACACAAGCTGGTTGTCCAGTCAATGGTGTGGAGGCAATTGTGCCTCATCTGAAGATGCACCACAATCCCAAACCAAGACTATCCGAATGGTGTTATTTGAACCTGCAACCTTTCAGACATGAACTGAGCTTGCTAGCAAATGAGCCATTGCAGCTGCTGCCTTTACTAGCTGCTTCTTACGACACAAGTGCAGCACATGGGACATTTTCTATATATCCCGAGTACACAGTCTGGTTCAGTGTTGTTAAACTTGCAAAATACACCTGGACTTGTAGGATGGTCAAAGATTAAGTAGATTTTGGTGCCTTGAAAAGGGGGTGGGGGTGTTCATCTATAGTTTGAGTCCACATATAATTGAGTACATATGGGTATAACTTATAACTGAACCCATCCAAATTCTTGATACAAGCTTATATATCAAATCTGACCAAAACAATATAGCTTTTTATATAATGTTGTTTACTTGTGCAATTACTCATTCTTGCATTTAATAGCTGATGCAGAATCAGTCTCATTGGCGTGTTCAGTATTTCATTTGGGTGGACTTAATTATTCAAATTATTATTCATTGGAAATACAAAGTGCTCATTTATAATATTCTTGGACTGGAACATTAATTTGGAATTAGTGATTTCAGACAAGAACATTTTTGGAGCATATTATCCTGATACACCAAAAGACTTAGCCCATCACCACATTAAAGGCCACTGTCACAGGAGCATATTTGAGACTACAGGCATGTCAACAGATTCAATATTGGAACTTATTTGGAATACTATCAGAATTCAATAGGAACTTAAATTCTGAGTTTTGTAAACATGGGAAATTAATTATCTGTTGAATATTTCAGAACTTGTTTTTTGCTACTTTTTTCCGTTACATAGTTTAAGACCATACGTCTGTATAGCAAGACTATTACTCATAATTAAACTCCTCAGAAATGAAGTCTGCGAAGTGTTCTGAGTGGACAGATGATGCACAATAGGCCATACCATAACAATGAAGACATATAATGGCTTACTCTTAACTGGTGATGCTGCTGGATTGTCAGCAACATCTGCTTCATTCAGCTGTGTTCCAGCCTTCTCTATGTCAAAAATCTCGCCGATAAACAGAAGCTTACAATTCTCTAGTGGCGTCAGATCAGGACTGTGGAAATAATAAAGTGGAAACATGAATAGCAAGAGTCTGTATTGAGTTCACCTCTTATGCAATGAAAAGGTGGCCTTACACAAGGGGTTGCTTGCTGAGGTTACAAAATTATAAAAAAAACACTACTGTAGCCAGGCAATATGGTCTCTAATCATGGGTTGCCAACATGTATTTTGAGAGAGACCAATGAAAAGGGTGACCACTAAATTGGTGAGGAATTGTAACGAGGCCCAAATGGGCACGCGATCACGTCTGGCTAAAATCTAGTTTAGTGGAAAATTAGAGAAAATTTTTGTGTTCTTTAGTGATGGCAGCCATACCAAATGGTGAACTATAGTATTTGCACACCCTCCTGTTTGGCTGTACCCCCTAATGATTTTAAAAATGAAAAAGCATCACGGATATAATAAATGCACAAAACTCAGTCATTTCATAAAACTGATTTATAATTTCTAATCTGACTGGTACCAAAGTGTCCCTAACACTGTCCAATTATTGGTGTATCAATGCAAACAGATGCTCCTGATGTAAGCAAGCAAACAGACTGCCCGCTGTCCATTTCTGGTTCCTAGAATAGTCTATTTCAGTAAAAACAATTTTGTCTGCGTTCAATCTTTGCACTGTCAAATTTTAACATTTCTAAAAAGAAACTGAACAGAGAAATTGGAGGGACTCTTGTATACATGTGTTCAAAGAAATTTAAAACCAAAATTTACGGAATTATTGAGATTTTCAAAGACAGTGAACTACACCACAGCTGTTGCTTGAAAACAGACTGATCCAAGCAAATATGGTGACTTTGTTTGCAAAAGAAGCTCCCATTCAAGACACCAACAAGCTGACAGTGTTTGGAACCCCTGTTTAAAACTTATAAATGAAAGACTGAAATGACAAAGTATTATTTATATCCTTCATTTTTAAAATCAGTAGTATAAACAAACCGGATGGTGTGAGAATACTATAGCATTATTTTGTGCAAACTTAAAAAACCTTATGCCAGGATACTTTCTGCAAAATATAGTCAGCTTCTGTTGATTGTCTTTTTTTCATTTTCGGGTAACAATGAAAGCAACAAATGGTGGATCACCAACATTTGTGCAAAATTCTGCAACACACTTTTTGAGAAGTCATTTTAAATTTGATGGCAGCCAAAATCCTGTCTTTGTACTTGTTTTCATTATAACAATCTTCATCACAATGTTTGACATCAGATAATCAAGCTATAGGTTGAAATTTAATTATCACAGGGATGAGCCATGTTAGTCTAATCCAGATGAAATGCAGACATGCCTACCCCAGAAAATGTTTTTGAGGGATGCCACCACCAAAAATGAGGGACAGAGCATGAAAATGAGGAACATAAGTATGTTAGTGTGAATAAACATAATATATTCTCTCAAAACATCATCAAATACCATTAATGCATATTTATAATAAATATTTATGTTTAAAACCCAGTACACACCTATTTACATATATACAAATGTACAAAATTCCAAGTCCAGGACTACTCAGTTTATCCTAAGGGACCTGTAGTAAGCACTTTTCAGGTCCTGCAGCTCATTTTCAATGTCTGTAGCTGACCCTGGTCTACATTTTGAAATTAAAAGTGCCTCTACAGTCTCAGCACTCAACTTACTCCTGAACTCTGTTTGATTTTTTTTCACTAGTGAGAAAACTCGCCCCCAGTGTGCAGATGAATGAGGTATTGTCATTAATGAAAGCATTATTTTTGGCAATATTTTGAAGACCATTGTTCCATCTTCCTTCAACTGGCTGATAGCAACCCAGGTTTCATCGATTCTATTTCTCAGACATGACTGAATATCTGTGGACTGATATTGTGCCATTTCCAATTTCACATCTGCTGCAGTCACTTCCTCAGGTAATAATACTGGAAATCTTTCCAAGAAATAATCCAAAGATGCCATTTTAGCTTCTAGTTGCAATGCTGGATCCAAAATTTCAGCAATCTTTAATAAATCGTCCTTAAGGGGCAACTTGTCTCTAATGTATTTTGCCGATGTTTCAAAAAACTTTCTTGCCCCATCATAAAAATCTTGCAGCCTCTGTTCTCTCAGGTGGACCTCATCTTTCTAGCAATAAAGTCTGTTGCAGGCTGTCCAATCAAAATACCTTTATCCTCTTTCTGATGGTGCTTAACTTCAAACTGAACTTCTGTTACAGACCGATAAAGCATAGCTGAAGGCTTCAAACTTCAAAAGAATGGTTTTAAGAAGCTTTTCAAGACGTCTTTTTAGCACATGTATTAATTGTGCGTGGCACTGTAGCTCTCTATTCACATCATCAACTGCTTTTAGAGCATCTACCAAGAAAAGTCATACAAAGCGATTTGTTGGAGAAGAGAAGGTGTGTCTCAGCTTACTTAGATTTGGATGATGCAGACTTCTCTTGCTCTTTGAAAAATTCATGAAGAGGGTCCCAGTTGTCCAGAAGTCTAATTGAAACATGTTTTAGAATTTTATTTGCTTTTGTATCATGTAGAATCTGCATATCTTTGAACCCTGCCTGCCATTTACTGCTTTTGTCCAAATAATAATATACATCAATCAAAAGCAAGTCAACATTAAGTGGCAGACATGCAGCACCCTTTTCCACTACTATATGTATCAGGTGACACACACACAGCCTGAAAGATATAAATTGGGTTGCTCTTTAATCGTAAACCCGTAGACTCCTCTGTCCTTCCCAACCATCACAGGGGCATTGTCAGACCCAAGAGCCAAGCTATTCTTCCAAGGAATGTCATGAACTTGTAATTCATTCTGTATCAAATTGAATATTTCTTCACCTGTTGCAGAGCCTTCACAAACAGGGATTGACAGAATGTCTGATGTTACTAATGATGATACTGGATCAACAGTTCTGATAACAAGAGGAAAGATCTTGAAGCTTCCTTGATCATTGCTTCCATCTGTAGAAGCAGTGAATGGGCAATTCCGCATTCTTTCAGCTAATTTTAATGTAGTACTGGCCGCTATTTCTTTAACAACAGCAGTTCCTTTTGATCTACCACAATGAAATTGTTTAGCAATGTCAGTCACTAAACATAATTTTAAAAGCCTTTGAAACTGTATCAAGTGTGCTCACAGGCAGACTGAGTTCAGTAATAATGTCTAATGTAAGCACTAACATAACTTCAGCTCTAATTACATCCGACTTAGGCACAAAAGATGAAGTCGCACTAGATCCAGCCAATAATGAAAAAAAATCCAACAATTTTCTTCAAGCGTTTAACTTTTTTTTCAAGGTTGGAATGCCTTTTTCCTGAAACGTGTCTGCGTATATAGAACATTCCTCCAGATTTTATTGAAAATTCACAATTACAGATGTTGCAGAAAGCATTTGTGTCTGCATTTTTTTCCTGGCTTTATGAATTCATACTCCGCAGTGTATTCTTTACGAAAACATTGTGAGTATTTTTTTTATGCAAGTTTTGAATCACTTTCATTGATATCCAATTGCTTTTTAGAAGCCATGAATTTTTTTGTCCAGAATCAAAAACAACTCATTGTAAACAGAATGTAAAAGAATTTGTGAATGTAGATTTTTGTATTAGAACCGCCTCAGAACACACGTGTTTGCAATGGCTATTATAAACCATCGTGCATGTGCAGATTTCATTTCCTGTTCTGGTCGGTGATAGCATATTTTATGACATGCGGATTTTTTATCCAGACTTTTGCGGATATTCAACACTAAACGCATATTTGCGGGACGCAAAGGCAAATTTGGGCATTTTGCAGGACTAATACGCAAAATGCGGGACAGTAGGCATGTCTGTGAAATGTATTAAATACCCATTCTCTTTCGACGATGTCACACTGGCACACCATTCTGGTGACCAAAGTTGGAATATATACTTTTACTACAGTCTTCAGTTCTCATATTGCTTCTATATTTTTTGTTTTTACCCTATTTATTTATAATTCATATTAATTAAAATAAACAAGAATTCTTCACTTCTGTAAGCAGTAAATCAGTTCTTCATGCATAATTGTCAACTGAAATCCTCTAAATTCCAGGAACTTATTAAAAAAAGAAAGAACTTTAAAATGTGACAATTTTCATTCCTACAAAAACCATGAATGGCACATTATACACCCACCCATGTACATACCATCAACAAAGTTTGGACTAGGTCATTCTGGGATAGTGCTGGCATTAATAAAGCTGCTGCCAAAAAAAAATGCCAACCTCAATATTTTGTTGCTAATTTTCAAAAAATGTTGCTATTTTCATAATACAGTACTACCTGTTTATCTTGATACCCCTGATACCAAGGTAATATTGTCAACTTAAGTAGATGTAGAGAAAACAGAGGGGGCTAAAAAAAATAAAATTTCGCATATAAGTGAAATTTTTAAGAAGTGACCTGATGTCAGTGAGTTCAATTTACACTGAGAGAAAATAAACAGCTGAAATTTGTATTAATTGAAGACAAAACTAATACACATAAGTACAGACAACTTAAATTGTGTAGAGGAATCCATAATGCATAAAGTAATGTACATATATATGAAAAATCTATAAATTCAAAACAACATGTAAAAAAAAGTCCTTGTTTGATCTATCCCACTGTCAAACATGTGTCACTAAACAATTCAATGAAATATTTATAGTTGCCAGTAGCACTGGCTTTATAGTTGTTTACATGCCACATGTACATGGCCTAGATTTTAGTCAGCTGGAGACAGCCAACATACTGCTGAGGCTACGAAGGAGATGAGGCTGTTAATAGGGAAATTAAAACACGTGAACAAAATAAAAAGCTTAACAAACATCTTTGCGACCAAATATATATGGTTTCAATAGATTCAAAATTTAATTTGTATTTTATGCTGCCTGTGGTAGCGCTCATAAGTCTTACATTTTTCCTGCAAAGTAGAAATTTTAATGACACAATAAAAGTGTTTGAATCACTTTGGAAAATGCAACAATCAATAAAGTTTGGTGCTGATTGCCTTTGATGAAAGGTGCTTTGTTTTTATTGAAGACTGTAGTTGGCTTGCTTTTGATGAAGGGTGCATGTGTTATTGAAGTCACTGTTCAATGCAAACTTTCAAGGAACAAACAAACGCTGGTTTGTTATTGCAGCGGTAACGTCAAATAATTGTAGTAGAGCAGCACTGACTGAGACCAATTTTTTTTTTATTTGTTTCATTTGCTTAGTATTTATACAGAACAATCAGTGTTCACAGTAATTAGTTTTCTTTTAAGTTTCAGCAAAACTATTTTTTGGGTACATATAAAACAAATTTGTTAGTGCAATAATAGATAACTCCCAGTTTTATATCCAAGTTTGTGGCTTCCTTTCATGGTGCCTATAATCTACTATCTCACCTTGATCTAATGGATCAAAATTTGTGCAAGTACAAATGAGGGGAAATGGAATCAAATGCAGAACTGTTACAGATGTTTCTATTGTAAATAACTGGCACGAGTTTCAAGTATCCTTTGTATTAACCTACATCTGATTTTCTATGTCCGCATACTTTGGAATGGACAGAAGTATTTTGATAAAAAATGTTTACTTAGATTGTTTGGGTTTTTTAGAATATTTATTTATTCAGTTTATCTTAATGATTACATAAAAATTATATGCAATTTTACATGTGCACCTTTGAATGCATCACTGCATTCCAAGTGCAAAAATTCTAAAAATTTTGTGTCATCCGGACTCTTGTGCATTGTGGCAGCATCTCTGATAATTACCCACAACAAAAATCTCAAGATGGCTCTTATTATGATACAATGCCACAATGGAACCCATAACTAAAATCAAACAAGTGTATAGCAGTATAGGGTGAAACTTTATTTCTATGTTATTTTTAAAAAAGTTTGAAGTCCCAACCATACCATGGTCTAGTGTATTACTTTCTGATGACCATGGTGTTAGAGAATTATGCATCATCCCTTGAATTAATGACATAATGTTTTATTTAAGTCATTTGAGACCAGAATAGTTATATTTTACATCCTTTAATTCTATGGTCAGTACTATAGTAAAAGTACATGTACTCTTTGTTCTTGTAAATCTCGTTCATTCATGACGAGGCCCATCCAAGGTGAAATCAACAACTAAGCAGGTCAAGAATGGCCTGCGAGTACGAATGTGGGTTATATACAAATGCATGGAATTCATGGTACACTTGCCCTGTAGAAAGACCTCATGCAAGCCCTAGCATTTGATTGGTTCAATGAGATCTGATGGTCAAAACACCTGATCAGAGACATAGGCCACGACAAACACTTCAGTTAAATAAAACTGAATACATTGCAAAGTACATTTTTATTTGTACAACTTGAAACCAATATGAGTGTTTTCTAGCACAATGGGATTCTCCACAGATTCTCCACATGCACAAATCTGTAAAAAAGTTTGCGTGATTCGCAAGCACTGTCAGCCTACCACCGCATTTGTATTTCATATATAAATTCCTGAACCTTGGTTTGTTGAAATGAATTACCATATATACTCGCGTATAAGCCCATTCGTGTATAAGCCGACCCCCCACACTGAACAGGTATAAACACTAAAAAGTGCATGACCCGCATATAAGCCGACCCACAACTCCGGGACGTCATAAGATGCATGCGGCAAGTTCTAAATGCATTTATTTAGGCAAACTTATATTAACAAAAAGTACACGTATACTTATCTTGGGCTTTGCATGTATAATTATTAAAAAGAAATGGTTTAAATTGGTTTGAAAAGTAATTTATTTAATTTTCTGTTTTCTTACTGTTTCTGCCTAATTTAGATTTGTGTATAATTTGATCGAACGATGACAAGAATTGAGCAATCGCATGTTGCTGTAACACTACCTCTCCCTTTTGACTCAATTACTGTTTGTTTATGCATTATTGCATTGGATATTTTATATCAGTGCACCAGTAATAACATTTTTATTTTGCCTTGAAATTGTAAATACCTAACTCATTAAAATTTCATCCCAGTATGAAAACACAACGAGCAACAACACGTTTTGATTCAACGCTTGCAATTAGGATACTGAACGTATTTACATAATGGCGGCACCGCATGTGCAATGTAGCTTTGAACACGCGCTGAATGAAGTACATTCCGCTGAATGAAGTACATCTCTTGGAGTCGAATCATGGGCACCAATGCACTTAACTTTAATGATATCTCCAAAATACAATAATGAAATTTCAGAAATAATCCTTCGAAAATTATGCTAATACCATAAAATCTGAGTTGTAGTTTGCTTTGATGTAAGCGACCTTACACCATACCTGTCAACTCTCACGCTGGAAAAAAAAAAACCTCCCGAATTTTGGGGTCACTCCACGCCTACCTCCCAATTTCATACTACAGTCCTACCCACTTATATCGACATCACTTATGTCGACAAGCCGCCTATTTCGACAAAACAAACAAAGTCCCGGTCCCTTGGTCTACTATTACTACCAAAATTGTCATGCTTATGTCGACATCGAGATAAAAAATAAACATACATGTCGACAGAAGCCCTTGGTCCCTGCTTGAACAAATCCTTTATTTTCTAATCATTTATGTCGACAAGCTGCCAGTTCCGACCCATTATTTGTGCAACAATTAGTTGATCTTGCCGCTAGGCTTTAATTTTCCTGCCTTATCATTTATGTCGACCAGCTGCCAGTTCCGACCCAAACTTTGTTCAACAATTAGTTGATCTTGCCGCCAGGCTTTAATTTTCCCGCCTAATCATTTATGTTGGCAAGCGGCCAGTTCTGACCTGTACTTTATTCAACAATTAGTTGATCTTGCCACCAGGCTTTAATGTCGCGGTCGGAAAAAAAAAAACAGGCTTTTGTTTGGTCCTATAAAGTTGGCCTCTTGCGGCGACTTAAATAAAAGCAATGAAATCTGATCGGTTCTTGCATTTTCCAAAGTGATCGGTGATTAAAACAAGTTTATTGTGCTGTGAAATTTCCTTTTTAACTTTATTTATATTTACGATTGCTACCAATGGCAGTGTAAAACGCAGATTAAATTTACAGTCTCTGGAAACTAAATATCTGGCTGTTAAGGAAGTTGAGGGTGGGGCATCTTGCAAAGATGTCTGTGAAAAATTTTAAATGTATACCACTGGAGCTGACATTGTTACAATATTGTATTGTAAGAATCATTTTCTTTTAATACCTCATTAGCATGTGTCAATGTATACAATATTATGCCTTCATTAATCATATCAGCCGCATATCCCTTGTTCACTTTTATGTACTTTTCACGATGACTTCTGTAACTAAATACACGTACTGTTTAAACCAACTTGTCGACAGGTTTTCATTTCCCTGTGAATAGCCCCATCCCCTTGGTAGCCTCAATAAGATGGGAACAGACTGACCAAAATCTAGGCCAATTTAAGTACATGTACTTGAAGCGTGTAAATAACAACTATGCAACCATGTGCTTATGCCGACATTGAAAATCGTAGTGAATGTTTTTCATATCAGGATGTGACCGATGCAACATTTTATTGTGGATTTTATTACACAAAGGTAATCAAAATGTAATTTGTCAATATACAAGTGTATTTCACACTGGTTTTGTCTTCATGTAATCAAAAGTTGCATTGTTTGCTTTCTCAAAGTGTAAATGCTACTCATTGACGACAGGTCACCCCTTACTGACAAATTTAACTTGTATCTTTTTTCAGACACCCCCCCAACACTTATCTCGACATCCGCCTATGTCGACAATATTTCCTCGGGCCCGAGGATGTCGACATAAACGGGTAGGACTGTATCTCTCGGTTTTTGTTCAGAACTCCTGACTATTACATTATGTCTTCGATTTTCATGTCTCCTAAAAAAACAAAAGTCCTACATAGATATGTCGTATGCATTCCATGGAAGCCATGTTCTGTTGTATCACTTGTGAATATTGTCGCGACGAAATAATTACTTTACTAGAAAGAATTTGCTTCTCCAATAAACAGGATGTTAAGTTTAAACATTATTCACATATATTTATGATTTTTGTTCATCTACAACAATACAAAAATCAGAAAATAAACCAGAACAAAAAATAAACCACAACAATAAAATTGTCGGCAATTAACTTCAATCCCAAGAATGATCACCGTGAATGCTGTAGCTCCATTCCCACCAAAGAAACTTACACAAGTGAGCACCTGGCATATTTATACCATATATACGAATGTTAACTACCAATGTTAAATTAAAAGAAGGAATGAAAATACATACCACACAGTATATGATACCTCAAAAAACTAATTCAGAATACATACGTTTATAGTGAACAATACTAAATGCCTTACGAGTTGACAATAAGGGAATAACGTTGGATATACGAGGGGGAAATAGTTGCCACACGTACGGTACTGTGAGGATGCCTAGTTAGGTACCTTTAGTTCACCAAAGTGGTAATCCTTATTTGCCAATCAATTGCTGGTGCTTGTGTAACATACGTTTTCTTTGAATCATGATGGAGTGCCAGTCGTTTTCACAAAATAGTTGCATCGATAAGGAGTAACTTTTAATTAGTCGCGCTGGCTTTCTTGCTTCTTTATTTAAGACTAATATTTAGCTATTGTGCAGTTTGGCCACAGCTGAGCAGAATATGAAAGGAGGGCACGCCCTGGGGGAAAATAAACTTGCGTCACAGGGAGAAAAAACCCCATGCGTTCTTTGCGAATTTCGCCCATATTAGACCCGAAAGATAGATCAATATTTGTGAAAACAAGGCTTTAAAAATGCCACAAGAAACCTGATTTTTGGTCCCAATCTATGTTTTTTTATTCAGTTTCCCTACTTGGCTTTTGAAAAATTGACAGGTATGCCTTCCACCCCGTTTTACAGAACTACGATAATCGCGCTAATATTATGGAATGAAAGGCAATTACACATCAATATATTGGTATAGTTGCCGGTCAAAATTCCCTCTTAACACAAGCCAGTTTCGGGATTTTAAAGATTAACTGGCCGATTTTGCTGTTGGAAAACGAAAGACAAATCCGCCAAATATCAATAAAGGAGATGCCGAAATATCAAGCTTTAAATTGTGTGGAAAGTTATGTTGTTCAGCCAAAACACAAAACATAGACTGATGATGATCTTAGTTGATCTATAATGAGAATTTTAGCCTTTATTATTACCACTCTTTGTGAACATGTAAGTTATGCTGGTTATGTGCCTTGTATAATTAAATGTGCGTACCTTTTCATAAATATTACCTCAGTTTGCAGATCGCTTATATCATTGAAAATGAGGAACTCATGAGCGCTTGATTCAATGTAAATGGCACAGCTATTAAGGACTAGCTGAAATGTTATCCGGAAAAATGAAATTTGGTCGAAACAATGAATAAAGCAAATCCTGCATCTAATATATTTGGGAATAAATAAGGATTAAAGTGACGCTATGCACGCTTTACACTGTGTAAGTATTGTACATTATAGTTCAGCCTTGTCTCCCGGGTAAACTCAACTGGCCCGCGAATTATGAAGTCTGTATTTACCTTAATTTAATTTTGTGTTGGAGAAATCAGAAAATATGCACATGCATAATAATAACAAAATCAATCATAGTACAGTGGGACCCCGCTATAACACGGTAGTTGGAAGCCATAGAACCCGACCGTGTTATGAACTGAACCGTGTTATAAGCAACCATGTACAGTACCAACAAATTTGCAGGGTTAGCGAGATAGGTGGGGGTGGTAATGAAAATGGGTGCAGAAACGTGTGCTTCATTGGCATAATTACCATTTTAAATCAATGTATATTAAATGAAAAAACACCTGCAGTGATAACAGAGATTGCATATATATTCTTTATTCAGAGAACCACGCATTGGTACATACACGTGTTTAGTTTATATATACATATCTAATCTATAGCATGAATAGAGTATCAACACTGTGTAGTCACCCGTGAATCGAATCACATACATTGACTCCACAATACAAGTATTTCCATCGAAAATATCCGCACACAGATTTAAAATATTCAATAATTTTGTCACAGATCATAATGTGACTGAATTCAATGGAAAAATAAATAGGAAATATTACGTACCGAATGATGGAACAGTACGTCCAAAGGTTAAAAAACGGTATCTGTATGAATTTCATACTGCTAAATTTTCTCATCCGTGAATTGTAATTCTTTATTATTGTTTGAAAAACTCAATGATTTTCAGCTGCTTTCAGCTACTGCCACGTTTGCTCTTCGCAAAGTCAATCATATTTCTTAACTGAAGAATTCGAACATAGTCAATATCTTGCGTCTCCATCCATCTCAAAGCACACTCTAAATTTTTTACTGCTTCTGTTGCTGACAGTGGATTATCCTCAGGTGTGGTGTCCTCAGAAGCATCACCATTGGTGTTATTGAACATAATATTCTGAACAATTTCTGCATCCAAAACGTGATCTGCAACTGGGCAGTCATTATCAAAATTGAGCCATTCATTAACACGGTTGCGTGACTGCATCTTTTCTTTAAGAGTTAAAGCTTTATGTTTCCGTTTCCCATTTTCCATTCAAAATGTCCACTAACTAACACTTTTACACCTATTAGTTTAAAAGACTACAGCAGGAATAATTGTCAGTCAACAATGGGGGTATATTTGTAGGAAGTGGACAACATTATTCACTGGTAAAATGATTGCATAAAACAACACCGCCAAGCCACACGCACATGTTGGCGGCTTTCGTCTCTTTGATGTTTTATAAATCGTTGCCCCATAATTTGAACAAGTTTAGCTCGGCAACTGACTTTGATGATGAGCAATGTACTTAAATTAATTGATCTATAAATTCAGGTGAGAATCTTTTATCAACTGCCGCATTGTTTGTTGCTTAGTTGTGTAGTCAGTTTAGAGAACATATGTCGGATATTGTTTGAGCAATGACTGTATACGGAATGCATTGATGACAAACACAATGTAGTCTTGATGGCTTCATTGCTCATGGATCAGTAATAATAAGATTAACACTTATGAGCTGTCATTTTTCAACAATAAACAAAGATCAAAGTTCTCAAAAGGCCCAGCCATTGGTTCAGAAACTCATATTTCCGATGTTTATTTTGGCACAAAACTGTAAGAAATTGGTTAAATTAAAAAATTTTAGGAGCCATGCCATGATTGTTTAATATTCGAATCCCTACACGATTACCTCCCCAAAGAAGAAATGTTTTCCGTGTACGAGAATAATACATGTATAAGATACTTCAGGAACCATGCCACAATCGTCTTATATTCGAATTTATATGCAATCTCTTCTCCAAAATGATAATAAAACTTTTTACATATTTTTTTTACAAGGTAACAAGGTAATGAAATTTCAGGAGCCATGCCACGACCGTGTTATATCCGAATTCGTGTTATAATGGAGTGTGCTTATAGCGGGGTCCCACTGTACTTGATAACAGTTTAATAACTGTTGGGACACGGGAAATGTTTTTTTTTTTTTTTACATGCACATGTCTTAGCACATAGAAAAAAATCATTTTCTCGTGTCCCAAGATTTACAGCCTATACAGTAGTCAACAAAATGACTTAAAAACTGTAAAGTTTAGACACTGGCCCGCGGATAAGCCGACCCCCCTACTTCCAGGCCTTTATTTTTTCCTAAATTATTCGGCTTATACACGAGTATATACGGTATGTATTCTAAGTTATTTTTTAATATGTTTAAAATGCTTTCCAAGAACTGCACAAACCCAAACCTGTGATTCTTAATAGACCTCATTTGTTACTTCCCTTGCTTTAAATGGCACACCGCTTTTTATTTGTGTAACAGTGGCTATATTTGATGTCAGATCAGCATCACTTGTCAAAACTTGAAAGCCCTCTATGAAAGGATGTTTTATATCAAATTCTGTTCATGAGCATCAAAGAAAAAAATATCCACAAACTCCGTAAATGCATATGCATCCATACAGCATATTACTTACATCAGATAAAACACAACACGTTGTTCACTGATGTGAATATTGAGAAACGAATCATGTTTGGTTGTACTTGGTTTTAATGTGTTATCAGACTGAAAATTGCATACACGCCAAGTATCCCAAATTGTCAGGGAGTCTTTTGATTTTTGACCCCATCTTTTGATCTACCGATTTGCCAACAAGTTCTCCCAGAAATAAAAAAAACTGCCAAGCATAGGTATTTCCAGCTAAACAACATTAAATACACTGTTCACGACTACCGTAATCCATCAATTAAGTTATTACAATCAGAATGTTCTCTGCCTTTTCCGTCAATTTGAGAAATAAACCTCGGATGTAATTCGTCCCCACTGAGAATTATATTCTGAACTACTTTTGTTCATATG
This sequence comes from Megalonaias nervosa, assembly GCA_016617855.1. NCBI lineage: Eukaryota > Metazoa > Mollusca > Bivalvia > Unionida > Unionidae > Megalonaias > Megalonaias nervosa. The sequence continues at coordinate 40,375 of JAECUM010005133.1, read as the reverse complement.
GAGCAATATGGCAATGGAAGGAGACACATCACAATCGGAATATTGGCCTTTACTGTTGTACAGTATGTAGTGCGCTCCGCTGGAGGCGAATCACCAAACACATAAAAATTGATGCATATTCCTACAATTACTTCCGGGGTTATTTCAAAAATTCTGGTGCCATGTCGAAACGTCCGCTAACGGATTCGATGGAAAATATGCCTTCGAAAAAAAAAGAAATATGTTTGCAAGTTCAACAGTGCTTGGATAGGCGAATTTAAATGTGTGAAGCGTAGTGAAAAGGGAGAAAGCTTTGTGTACTGCACAGCTTGCAACACACATTTGAACATTTCTGGTGGGGGGAAAAATGATCTTACAAGGCACTTGAAAAGTATGCAGCACACTGCAAACGAGAAATCGTCACATAATGTGCTTAAAGTAATGCAAATGTTTGCACCAACATCAGTAGACAGTGTCACTAAAGCCGAGGTTCTGTTTGCTAACTTTGTGGCGGAGCATAATTTACCATTCTTGGTTGCTGATCATTTTAAGTGAGCTGTGTAAGATTGTGTTTCCTGACTCACAAATGGCTCAGAAATTTCGCTGCAAAAGAACTAAGGTAACAAACATTGTTAACAATGCACTGGGTCCAATGTATAACACTCAAGTAACTTTACTATGCAAGGAAAACCCTTTCTCAGTGATGATGGATGAGTCAAATGACAGTGGTTGAGAAAAGTGTGTAGCAATTCTTGTAAGGGTGTTTGACAGTGAAAGTCACAGAATGACAACCAAATTCCTGGCTATGCCCATTTGCAATACTGGAACTGGTGAAAACCTTTTCAACTGTCTTCAAGAAGTCTTAACAAACAGATTCCATGGAAGAACCTAGTAGGGTTTAGAAGTGACAATGCAAATGCAATGGTTGGAAAGAATTCCGTCCTCTCCAGAGTTCGTGAGATCGACTTTGGGTGTATCTGCCATTTGGCCAGTACCTGTACACAGTATGGTTTGAAGAAACTGGCTGTCCCAGTAGAAGAACTTCTGGTCGACACCTACTATCACTTCACTTACAGTTCCAAGCATAGAGAGGTGTATAAAGAATTCCTAGAGTTTACCAACATTGAGGAGTACAAACTGGTCAAGCATTGTAGCACAAGGTGGCTGTCACTCCAGAAATGCATTGCACACTTCCTTCAACAGTGGCCAGCTCTTCAGTCATATTTCCAGAGCCATGAAGATGCTGAGAAGACGGGGAGTAGAGTGAACAGATCTGTGGAGAACCTTAAAAAACCCCCGAGACGAAACTGACATACCACTTTCTTCTATACATCATGAAACCACTGAATGACTTTAACACCATGTTCCAGGCTGGTGATGCTATAGTGGGATACTGCCATGTGGAGATGGAACGAATTCTATGGAAATTCATGGGAAAGTTTGTGAAGATGAGCGTTATCAATGCATCAGCCAGCACTACGGAGGTCAACTTTATGTCACCAGAAAATCAGCATGACAACTCTTTGTTAGCAGTGGGTATGGAAACCAGACGTTTCGTTCACAACAACCCAGATGACATTTCTCCAACCCAGCTGAGGTCCTTCTTTAGGAGTGTAAGGTCCTTCTATGAGGAACTTGCAGCAAAGATGCTAGCCTAGTTTCCATTTAATGACCAGACCCTGAAGGAACTTGGTTACCTGAATCCTGAGAGGAGATTGGAGATTTCAGTAGAAGCTGTGCTTCAGCTAAGTGACAGACTGGTTACAGCAACTGACAAACAGTGTCAACTTGAAGATGAGTTCAGGGACTTCCAGCTCTCCCCGGCCTCAGACCTGCCCAGTTTCACTCAGGAAGAAACATTATTGGATGTCTTCTGGGTAGACATAAGCAGAGCTTCCACACCCTTGAAGAAACCTGGATTCCCAAATCTAGTGAAGCTCTCTATGGCAGCACTCAGCTTGCCACACAGTAATGCAGACCCTAAGCACTGTTTCATCATGTTGAGGAAGATTCAGACAGACCACCGTGGAAATTTATGTGGAAAAACTGTCGTCACTAATATCGTGTAAGATAAATGCAAAGTGTGACTGTTTTGAGCTCAGACTTTTAAATGACTCTGCAAAAGGAGCTTCTCTACAAGACTGAAAGACAACCAAGACATGTTGAAAAAAAAACTAAGTTTGAGTGAGGTTCCAGTGTCATTATTTTTTTAACCAGAGTGATTGTTGTGAAGATTCTTAAATTATTTTTTGTGAGATTAATAAAATAACATATAACAAAATTAATAAAGTGCAGTAACTATTATTCATTATAGTTATTTTACTTAGTTGTGGTATGATCTGCACTTTCGCGCTTAAACTTATGAGAAAAATAGTCGTTACGCTAATCTCCCTGATTTGGACCCAATCTCCCTGATTTTGAACACATATCTCCCTGATTTGTTTCCAGAAAACTTGGCATGTATGAAATTGGATGCAACAAGAATGCAATGGAGTGAGAGAGGGAAATATCAACTGATTGCTTGAAGGCACCTGCCATTCATGCACGACATGGTGTAAGGTGCAAAATAACCAAGACTGAATATCCAGGTTAACTTTATGACAATATCACTCAAATTAAAATCATTATTTGAAAATCCATTCACTGTGAGTGCAAATGAGAATCTTTTTGCTAGTATGGGTTATAGAAAGATTTATTAAAGCAACTTATTGTTGTGTATACGGTTTACCCTGTAAACATCAAGGCCCATTTGTTTCAATTATGATTACAGATGGCAAGCATGCAGAAGCCTGAGTAGTGAATAAATACAACTGGCAGCAAACCATAAAGTCATTGTTTGAACTTAACGACAGGATATCAAATACAAAGGTTATTTTATTACAAAGCAAACCAACCTTGGAAGGCAACTTCATATTCTTTTAAGTGTGCCTATTTTAAAAATACAACATAGGTAAGCCAAGTCTGGTTCCCTTTTATCGGTATTCATGGGAATTAAAAGAAAACAACAAAAATTGAAGCAATGGAACAGTTTTTAAAGTGATGCAATCTAGTGCTTTGTGCATGATCCAGCATCTCCCAGAGGAAGAGGAGAAAATAAAATCATTCAATGAATTCATGAAGGCCAGAAGAAAAGAAAACATGATCATCAATACTGATGAAACTCCACTGTACTTTGATCTCATTCCTGGAGGACTGTCAATCAGAAGGGGATTAGAAGCGAAAATTCACATGACTTTTGCAGATAAAAAATCTTTAGTCCTTGCAGTTTTCACTTCATGAGATGTGTTTCCACAATTATAATTTTCCACGGCATGAGGAAGCTAGAAAATATTCATGCAAAGAAAGGGCTGACTCTGCAAGTACAGGAGAAAATGTTGGGTTAATGAGATAATGCTGCAGTGGATTAAAGAGTTTTATCTCAAGTATGCAATTTAATATTCTTAAAAAATAAAGGTTAAGTTAGAGTGCATTTTCTGGCATGAAATTTTGGAACAATTTAAAAAGGTGACCCACAACTTACGACTCAAGAAAAAGATTTGTCCAAGAAAATACAGTGCACAAAAAAATTATTGTAAAAATTAATTTATGGTGTCCCAACATATACAGTAATTATGGTAGCCTGAAAATCCAAGCCAGTCATCTACAGATATAAACACAAAAAATTCCATTTGTTGAGTGGATGGGCAGGAATGACCAAAATGCATTCTACAATTGGGTTCATAAAAATGTGCATGTTCTAAGTTGGGGATAAGACCTGCCATCAATTTTCACCTAATGTGGTAGTAAAGCTGTATATCATGACTTGTGCTTTTGCAGACTTGGAAGGGATATAGCCTTTCCAGTATTTCCTTTGGTTCTTTGATGCATGAACTACAAAAAATATAAAATATGTGATCCAGAAAATCTGAATGCCCAACTGTTATACATACCCAAAGTAGACAGTAGCAAGGAGTTCCTTTACAGTCCTGGTATCTTTCTTCTTCGTTATCAAACCATCATACCAGAACCCTCTTTGATCCGAGTCATCTATGTTGTAATTTACCATTACTTTCTGTCCCTCTTTCAAATCCTTGAATGGAATTATGTTCCGAGCTCTGGGGCGAATATCTTTACATTTCAGTTTCACAGGTTCATCCTCTTCATACCTGGTTAATTAGCAATCATAAAAAGCCCTGATTACTGTGCATAAGTGGATAAAAACCTAACAGACCTAAGGTGGTAACTTGCTATACTCGTATTCCTTTACAGGATCATGGATCTCATTCAATTGGTTGCATTCTGCTCTCTTGTAACTATTTCATTTAATTCACACTACTGTAGTTCTGGACTGCTGACAACAACAGAAAAGAGATTCACATCATTTTATCCCTTATTATTGGCATTTTGTTCACTAATGGCACATACCTCAATACAAGATGACTTGCTTGTATTGTGGATCCCTTTATAACAGCAGAGCTGTCAACCCTCCAGACTCACAATTAGTGAAGAGATAAAAATTACTGAATTTTGAACACAGCGAAAAATTATAGCATGACACGAGCTCAATCAACTTTGATGGTCAATACTGCATTAAATGAAAATCCCAAAATAAAACTTCACACTTATTACATGTACAAATTTATTTGCAACTAAATTTACTAAGATATACAAACTTCACACTATTGTTATAATATGATGCTGTGGCAGACTTCCTCAAATGGGACATGATAAATTTGTTTTCAAAACAGTTCAGGCTTCTTGCCTGTTTAATCTTGGTGACTAAAATTGTTGCAAATTTTCAGTACCTAAGGGGGCACTAAAGTTTGTCTTATTTTTCTTCACAATAGGAAATACTCTTTTACTGCCACTGTTGCTGATCTCCAACTGAGAAAGGCAAGTTATATTCAACAAGAAACCTCACAAACAATGCTTCAGCACTGACTGCTTGCAGGACTTGAGTAGGCGGCTTCAAGTACTCCCAAGCTGAAATCTGCTGTGGGTGCTCTTAATTTTCCCAATATCTATGCTTTTTGCTAGCAGTGTGTTATTTCACATCATTCTGCCACATGCCCACAAATACATAGCTGCCAACCCCCAAGTACAAAAATACTGACGCTTATGACAAAAATACTGATTTTCAGGACCAAAAACTGATTTTTAAAATTTTAATGTATATGTAACTACTTACAACATATACAACCATCAGTAAGGTAGGACAGTGCCTTACATAATTATTTAATGTCAAAGATGCATGTGTTGCACACCTGCACCTTCTGGACAGGCACCCTGTTCCATTCGGGTGCCCATTCAGAAGGTGCAAGAGTGCAACACACTCAGACACAGGCTGTTTATAGGAGCCTTTTCCACACCTTGTTTATTTTTTTCAATTATTATCAATTCCAATGTACCAACTGTCATTGATAATCTCAATTCTGTGTGATTTTCTTACTGAACTGTTTTCATTCTAGCATACGAGTAATCCTTTGCGATTTTACCGTCTGGAAAACACGTGCAAAATAAATCGCCAGCAACACTAGTAACTGAAAAAGGAAGGTTCATTTCTAAAAGAAATTCAATAAACCGAATTTCGATCGAATTACATCAAGGTTCTCTCTGGTATTTATATACATTCAAATTCAGGCAGAGTTGTGTATGATGAAGCAGCAAGCTGATGTTTATTAGCTTTTTCGTGCTCTTGTATTTCATGTGCGCCTCCATGCCCAATAGCGAAATCACATTACACAATTTCCAAAATGTAAAGTCCTCTCCTTTACTAGATTTCACAAATCTAAACAAGACGGCACAATTGTCCTTTCAGATCTGTTTTCTTGTCTTTTCTGGTGAAAATTCTGAATATTCTGCTTTCCTATTCAACATGATTAGAAGTTGAATATTATGAAGAAGAGACACAGTGGTAGCGGTAAATGTTTACGAAATCCAATATGGCGGATAAAGACAGGCATGGTAGCCTCGATTTCGAATGAACCAATCATATTGTAGAACTGTATTCCTATATACATGCGACAGATTTCTATCAGAATGGAACTGAGTGCCCGTTCTAAACTGAAAATTGCTGGGAAAGTTTTTATTATTTTTTAAATTAAAAAACGTATTTTTTGCAAAAAAAACGTACACCTGTATTCAGGTCCAAAATACGGGACAAATACGGAAAAAACGGGACAGTTGGCAGCTATGCATATATATTATTATACAGTACATGTATGACAGGTAAATTGTAAGCAGCAATATGAGCCCTTGTGTAATCCCAATTCTAAAATTCATGGCACACTACTGTGCGCAAAGCATAATGTCCTCCAATGTACACTTTTTGTGGAATATATATCTTTTCCCTTGGAGGTGAAAACATTTTAACTGTGGTGTAGCTTAATTAATAAACTATCAATGGCGTCAGCGCATGCATAGCAAAATATGAATTCAAGCAAATTATGACATATGCTAATCTTTCAATATCTCAACAATTTCCCAAATCGAAAAAGCTGTCTTCATTTTGCTACAAGTATGTACATGTGCCATTTTAAACAAAACATCAGTTGGGCCCTGGTTTTGTTCATGATCATTTGTAAAACTTCTGTTCTAACTATAGATTATATTCTTTACAATGCTTGCTACAGGGTAAACTGTAACAACTGGATATGGTTCTACTAACATCGCAACCAGCAAATACAAGACCGTTATTGGCATCAGTGATCACTGCTGCTATTTTGACTAGAACTTAATGGAATAAAGTGATTTTATTCTTGATTTTAGCCGACTGAGAATTCAGGAATTTGTGATTTGTTTTGCATGCAGCGTGAATCCGTGAATCACAATCTAGAGTTGTGAAATTCATGCCAAAATCATAAGGATTGGCAGGTCAGTAACATTCATGTACAGCATTATAAAGACTGGTAAAATTCAACACAAAGCAGTTTCATTAGTTCTGAATGTTTCTGAGATTTTAAAGAAACAAACTGAATATGTTTAAAGGTGATCTTACATTTTTGAACCAAGCCATAATGATGACAGCTCTCTTTAAACAGAGATAATTGGTCTCTTTATCACTGATACATGAAACTAAACTTACCTGTAATGATATGTTCAAGACTAATTCCACTGTATCTATGTACCGAAGCGATTACAGGAGACGATGCAGTAGTCACATGGTGGAGAAGATCAAGGATTACATTCTGGTCAATATTTAGTTCTGTATTATTTTACTGTAAATTTTCAAGGTGTTTCATTAACTCAGAAAATTATAGTTTTATCAAAGGATGTTTTTCTTTCATTGTACACATGGCAACCTCTCTGGAAACTTTTCTATAGTGGAAGTTAAGTTTTCAGTAGTGAAAAATGTTTTCATTTCTGCCATCAATATAAAAAAAACAACCAAAAAAACCCCACACAACAACACACTGTTGTAAATTATAAAGTAAATAACTTCAAGAAGCATCACAAAGACAAGCATCATCAGATGACAATACTTCTATTTTTTAATATATGAAACACTCAGAGTTTTGGGACCAGCCAGCGTGGGTGTGCAAGAGAGCTTGCCAGTAGCTTCCGATGGGTTGGTTGGTTCTTCCAAAGATTTTTCCTGGGTTCATGTATAGCCCATCATTGAAAAAATGGCGTTAAACTCAAGACAACATCAACAACAACTTCTATTTTAACTTCAACCTAATCAAATATAGCTTTATTATATTCAATCAAAACATCTATGGCCAAATGTGTCTGCCCTAGTCACTTTACTTATTCTGGTTCATACTTGGTCCAACTGATACTTTTGATGCAACTTTTGACATTATTTTAGCAACAAGCCAACAATTGACTGAATTGTTGAATATAATGCAGCAGACAATTAGCAGATACATGCAAATGCCCTGCTGAGGCAGAAAATGTGCATGGCATTACCAAACATCAGAAAATTGTGCACAGTACTGCAACTACTAAACGTTCTACATGAACTCAAAACAGTTTATACCGACATTTCGGATTTGTGATGTTGACAAGTTACCTGATGAGAGTTTTTGGGCCCTAAGCATACACCAAAAGCAGCAGATCAAGAACTGTCTAGACATTAGCCAAGCAAAACTTCCTAAGTCAGAGAAAAGAACAGTTTGGTTATAACCCCAAAATCAAAAAAACAAAAAAAACAACCCAAAACTAACTAGGTCACAGTGACCATCATGGAATGAGTTGCAAAAACTGCTTTGGCTTGTTGCTGTATATTATTGAGCTTTTGGTCTTGATTTTAGTTCCATGTTTGCTAATCCAATAATACAACCTGAATCACACATCTGACAATATGGTTGAATTTATCTCTCAAGCTCCGATGCAATTTCTCAATTTTGTGGTCTTGGACTACTATGCCCAAGTAAAAAGCTACTGATGTTCACTGTTAGGCACAGAACTCTGCCCCACTGATGAGATCTCTCGAGTGGTTGTGACCTCTGTGCCAGCTAAAGAATTACTTTACCATATTAATCATTATCTTGTTATTGTACCATCATCATCTTTTTTTTTTAAAACCTAAAGACCATGCAAGCAATTTTTACCAAATCTTTCTTACTGCACTTTATTTCCATCTGAAATGCACTTGGATTTCAACTGATTTGCATTTCAACCATGCCTGCAATTCAGCAATAGTTTCATTTTTCTTGAAAGGTCTTAAAAATTCATTGATATATATATATATATATATATATATATATATATATATATACACACACATATAGACACACACACACATATTTGATGTGATATCAACAAATTGTATCTAATGGTGGCTGACCTGGTGTGACAGAACAATCTGAACCCATGCCATTCTGGTTACGAGTCCAATATACTACCCACTAAACTGCAACTAGCACCAGACATGTTAAAACAGGTAAGCAGGATCCTACGATCCCCACCTTTCTTCTCCACAAGTATGGTAAACAGCATATTATATGCCAGCCCCATGTTTAAACAGTCTGCTGTGTGTGTGTGTGTGTGTGTGTGTGTGTGTGTTTGTGTGTGTGCGCGTGACATTTGGATTTTTTAATGTAGCTTTAACAAGTTTTCAGTCATATCGCTACAATGTCTGCCATGTGGCAGTTTATAGTGATGTCTAGCACTGAGGCATCATGCCGCAGACAAGTAGCATGATGTTCCACCCAGTCACATTATCCTGACACCAGGCTGACCAGTCCTAACACTAACCTTTTAATGCCGAGCACCTAGCGAGTCAGCTGTCAGTACCATTTTTATAAGTCTTTGGTATGACTCGGCTGGGGTTTGAACCCGCAACCTCGTGCATCCAAGGCAGACGCTCTAACCACTAGGCTATCGGAGCAGTCAATAGTCTGCTTTGTAGGTTAACTTAAATTTTTGGCACAGAAACCATTGTTTCTTCTTTCAGCCAGTGACATCTGACCTTTTGATACAAAATTATTATGCTTCTTCATCAGCCCAAGAGTAAGACTCCACAAAACTTTGATGTATTTAATGTAAAACTAATGTCATGTGGAACCAATTTTCTTTTTCCATTCATGACCATGACCTTTGATATTTTGACCCAAAAATCAAGTTATTGTGCAGATACCCTTTTCCTTCCATTAGTCACAATTGCTTTATCCTTCAAGCTCAAAATTGGAAGGGTTCCTTTTTTTATCCCAAGTGCAAATCATCCACAAAGTTTGGTAACTGTAAATAGTGGACAACTAAACATACTGTGCAAAAACCAAATTGGTCACATTATAACATAAAACATGGTCTCATGGTAGGTATATAAAAAGCATGGGGATGAAATTTTTCCCCAAAACTGACAAGAAAAACTAAGTTTTAATGTAACAGCTACAAGAGCCGATAATCAACAGTAATACTAACCCTTCATAGACCACATGATACACAAATCCATCATCATGAATCACTTCACTGGGATGTAAAGTCTTTAATACTGACATGTCACTGTCGTCATTTGTATCCCCTGGCTTATTAATGTCCTGACTTCCAGTCTCACTAGCATCCATTTCCATTGGCTCACTACAGCTGTCATTGCCATTGGCAACAATGTCTTTTTCTGTAAGAATGTCATTAGTCTTGGTGGTTTCTGATTTATATCTGCCTTCACTTTCATCAGAGTCACTCTTGTCCTTAATGTTTTTAACATCTATTTGATTATTGTTGTTTTCATTTTTCACTGTTTCATTACTTATGCTATTGGTTTCTGGAACTAAAGCAGAGGATTCAAGATCTTCTGTTGCCTTGGTTACTCGTAATAGTCTGGATTCAAACCATGCCCCCATTGAAACATCTCTTGCATCTATGATGTCACCAACCTGTGGAAAATGAAATAATTTACTGCTAAATTTCTACCAATTGTATAATCTGCTTTTTCTTGCAATTATTAAGACATACAAGCTATAAATCTGAACGGTACTTTGACACTGCACAAAACACAGAACATCCAGTGAGAATAAATGGTGCATACATTTTCAATAACCTTGAATTCCTAAATATTAACATCAGTTTCCCTCATAAATTATCTGCATCTATTTTCTTCATCTCTGTTGCAACTTCTCACCAATTTAGTCCAAAAGGCTAGTTTCTTGTTATCTACTTTTGCTTTTATGTGGAGATACACTATTTCAAGGTACTCGTCTCCATACTTGTGTCCAAAGAGAAAAACCCTGTTCAAAATATTATTCCTTCAATTTATCTTTCTCAGAACTTCATCCATACAGTTTGGAATGCAGAATTGTCACCAAAAATTCATAAGCAATTCCACAAAATCCAGAATGATTGGCATCTATGGGAGATGCATTCATATGCAAATTTTCAGGTGTGGATAAAACAGTACTCAATATACGGAGTGTGCAATAACAAACAGCTAAAAACACAAGTTACTGAAACATGAATATTATTTTTGGTAAGTTAAATTACTTTTGTCCAGATGTTTGGTATAGGTCACAGATACCTAGTTGGCAGGTCTGTGCCATTCAATCATATCACAACTTGGGAAATAAAGAATACTTTGTACATATTTCGTCTGCTAAATTTCACTGATATTAATCTTTTTCAATTTTATTATGACAATGTGAATTTTTAAAAGTATTTTTGATGCAACCACAAACCATCCTTGATGCTATCAAACATTTCTGAGGAGATCACTGCACTCTGATCCTGGGTATTTGCCAGCGCGTTTGTCTTCAGTGTGATATATACAAAACCAATGATTACTGTGTACACTTGCATACAAGTGTAGATCAACTGTAAGCAACAAATATCCTGATCTGGATCATACGTGTCAGCATATCAGCTATCACAACATCAGCATAAAATAGTGGTGATAATGCAATTTGTGTTGTTGTAGTTATAGGGTTTAACGCCATTTTTCAGCACAAGATAGGTTATACTAGCGACCCCAGTCCAACATGGACAAGGCGCCAGTTTACCTGGAAATCTGATGAAACTGTTGACCAAGTGTAGAATTTTCATTGCAGCATCAATACATGTCATCTGATTGCAACACACTGTATATATTGTAAAAGCTAATACAATTACCTATAATGGGCATGTTTTCTTTTTATATTTGACGCTATATTAATGGAATTATTACTTTATAATCATCGAAAGTAACAGATTTCACGCATCATCGAAAATAAGCATTGATCATGCCGGGAGTTGTGCGACACCTCTCTTCTTTGTTACAAAATGCGGGTTATTAAAACTTCATGCATATTCATGAAATTTTCAATCCAATCAGAGGAGATGTAAACAATTCGGTCAGTGGTTGTAGCACTTTCCTATGATATTCCTACATGAAGAAATAATCCCTCAAATTTCACGCAGATTTGACCAAAAGTTTGGCAATTTAAATAAATGCATCATATATCATCATAATCGGCATATTCCAAGCTTTATTTTGATACCAAATTTATATATTGGAAACGTTTATAAACCAACTGCAACGAGCATCAAATCTGTAAAACATTTGAAGCTCCCCGTGTCGACCTTGTCCGCCATATTTGAATTTTCTAACAGCTGATAACGATGTCAACTTTTCCACAACTGATGTTCCAAAACTAAAACTTATTATTAATTTCGTACAAATTGGTATGCCGGAAGAACATGGCAAGATGAATTCTTTTTATAGTTTATATCGGATTAATGCTTGTTGCACAGTTTAGACAGTATACAGTTGCAAAATGCGCACACAAAGCGTAGATTTTTGACTACTATAAATAGGCTCAAGTTGTCGATGCTGTAAATATCTGAACTGACAAACGGTAATCGGTTTTAAATTATGTTCAACCTTAGATTCATTATGTTATTGCATTTGTTTAAATTCTGTAATGGGACATTCATGAAATAATGAGAAGAAAAAAAATCGCATCACTATCAGACAAATGCAAAACTTTGGTATTAACATTTTTTTAAAATTTTTTATTTTTATTATTTTTTTACTTTGACGAGCGTTGAATATTAACTATACGCACACTTAAAGTGGGTTCTTAAATTCCCAATGCATTGATAACATTTGATAGGATCAATAATGTTTTCAAAATACAAAACAAAAAAATACAAAGTCTGAAAGTGATACATTTTTTTTGCATGTATATGATATTGAAATGTTAGTTCTAAGAGACATTGTTTAACATCACATGTTTGAAACTAGGTCTTGCAACATTGTTTCAATGACAATTATGAATAAACATTGCATTTTTTTTGTTTGTTTTCGAAGTTATTTCACATATGAACTATTGCTGATGTGATATATTTGTATTAAGTTTACTGTCATAAAAGTTGTGAAATGTTTATATGCTTTTCATTTATAAATGAAAATATTGAAGTCGGACAACAGATATAATGAGAGCATTGAATTCAGCAGGAAAAATGCAATCAGAATATCAAATTTCATAATAATATCTCAACAAAAAAGAAAGTTATAACATTTTTTATGGAATGAACATTTTACTTCGGTTCCTTGACTGCCACATGATCTGAATACATTTATATAGACACAAATTCTAGAAATTTGTAAATATTTTGTAACTTGAAAGTTGCATAACTTTTTTTTTAATAGAGATATTTTAAAATATGAAACTGTTTTGGAATGCTGTTAAACAGATCTATATTAAGAAATCAAGTGTTTGCAGTTATTTCCATATCAGAAAAATGACTGGTTGCTAGTTATACATGGCAGCCAGTATAAATGGTGGAGGAAGAACCCGGGAAATCCCCAGAAAGAACCACCGACCCATGAGAAGCTATCCGGCAGGCTTTCTCACATACCCACACTGGCAGAGCCAGAGACTTGAACCCACTCAGAGGTGAGATGGCAGTGATCCATAACGGTGAGCGCTTAAGACCACTCGGGGCCCCAGTGATAATGCAATACAACTTGCACTGATAAAATCGGCACTACAATACAGTGAGAACTCTAAAGACAGCAACAGCTCTCCTAAAAGAACTTAAGTGGTGATACTGCGATACAGCTTTACGTTAATGAATTCATAGTGACAGTACTGAGGGAGCACTGAAGCCTACAGACCGCCGTAGATGTCCCACCACAGTTTAATGGCTTTGAGGCAGATACCCTCTCATGTAAAGAAAAATAGCAAATCTCCAAACCTTATAGATACTACCAGATGTATCTTCTTCTTCACACTGTTTGCTACTGCTGGGTTTGCTTGGCTCAGGGGTGGGTGGCTGAAAGAAAATGGATATTTACTCAACATGTGCATTAACAATCACATATCTGTTTCTGATTGTTCATTGTTACAGATCAATAGATACGGTGCCCTTTCCCACATCTTTCCATTTAACAAGTAAGCAAGCATGATTTAAGTAGAAGAGACTGGAATCTAAACCTGTCTTGTACCTTCTCTTCCGACATTCTTTGACAGTGGTGCTTGACAAAAGGAATGGAAAACTGTTGCAAGGTAAATAAAATGAAATTTTTCAAAGAGTGTGAAATTCTAAATCCTTATTATAGAAGTTGCCGATCCGTGTCCAAACTGTTTCTTTAAAAAAAAAACAACAGCATTTTAAAAGCTTAAGCTCTGCCAAAATTACACAAAAGTCTGACATTTATCCGAAAGGACCAGCTATATGATGTAGAACCATATTGTGCAGAAACCATTTTTGTTCTTTTCTCATTTATCTCAAATGAAAGCCACATTTTCATTTCTTTATATCAAATGGATTTTGCTTTAATATTGTTCTGTTCAAGAAGTCCAAGTCAAACAAGTTTTAAAAAAAATATATTTCCTCCAAACCCAAAGAAAATTATGGTTGCATTCACCGTAACACAACCAGGTCTTGGGCTCTGTTCAACTGTATAATATATCTAAACATGCAATCTGTTCTTGTTTAGTTCACAAATTCTAAGTTATATTTGTTACATGAAAGTGTGATTGACAACACAAAGCAAATAGTTTCCATACAGTTATTCTTAATTCTACATTGATTACAAAAAAAATATAGTAAAAACACATTCACTTATAGGTCCAATTAATGTTTTGTACAATTCTCTGAATAACAGTAATGTTTCAACTATACTAAAAATTCAAAATATAAGAAACCTGTGCAATTGTTTAAGTTCTTTTCTCACACATTGCCCCCCAAATATATATATAGCAATAACATACACACTCACTTACAATCAGAGACCAACTGCAACATGCAGTGACCCTGATCCGCTGCTGCATCATATGCAGGCAGACCATGGTCTATGTTGTTTGTCCTACTTACTGCATAGACTCAGAGCTACCACTGAACTGTATGACAGGCAGACCATGGTCTATGTTGTTTGTCCTATTGACTGCATACTCAGGGCTACCACTGAACTGTATGACAGGAGATCAGGGTCTGTCGTTTGCAGTTGAATTCAGCTTGTAAGAGAGTACATACAGTAACTTATATACAAATGTCCAACAGAATACCTTTATCTCGTCTTTTTCTCTGCCTAGTCTACCATCTTGAAGTAGTTCACTAAAAAGGTAAATATGGGCTTGCACAAAAACTTTATCATTAAGCAGATATGACCAGGTCTAACAATTTAGTCTGAAAAAAGAGAAGACAAAACACATACCCTTTTGTTCTCTTTATCAGATGAGCCCTCATCACTGCTACTGGTATAACCATTGGTATGTCCATCTTCCGATCTCTTGACTGGATCTGGATCAGGATTGCGAACCATAAGCTGAATCAAATCGTTGAGTCCAACGCTGTAGTCAAACAATGTATGGCCATCTTCCAACTGAAAAATGAAACATGACCCAATTTCCACAGTGCAACCATTTTAGAGTATATTGCAGGTATTTTCCTACCACTTCAAAAGTTAGCCATGGGACCCAAAGAATTGGGGAAAGTAGCATGTAAACAAGCTAAACTGGGAATTCTCAATTAAAAGAATGTGTCTTATCATTTACACCACTCCACTGATAACTCATGCCCTGATAACTCGCAAACCCGTTTATAACGCGGGGTCAGGCGTGGATCCAATTTTTTAAACCAGAAAATACCCCAAAAATTGATCCCTATTTATTGAACTTGAAGAAAATCGCGATCAAAATTAGTAACGAAAGGCTTGATATATCGCTTGTTTTATCGTCAAAACGGTAGATATGACCTAGAAATTTTAATCAACATTATGAAAGATCAAATTTAAAAATAAGGCATACAATTTTTTTTACATTTTCTTTCCAAATGGTAGTACACCGCAATTAATGGTATGTAAGGAAATTTTGATCAATGAAAATGTCACTCACTCCAAGTTGAGGCAGTACAGTAGAACCTGTCATCAGCAACCTCTGCTATGAGCAACCACCTGTCATGTACGACCTCAATCGTAATGCACGGATCGATTTTATTATATAAACACTCTGCTATAAGCGACCACCTGCTGAACGTGACCAGCGATCGTGATTTCTTGGCAAAATATGCATTTCGACACTGATGAAATGCGGAAATATATATTCAAGAGACTGACACACCTGCCATACCCCAACACAATCTGATTAAAGTCAGATCGCCACAGTCCTACGTGAAATGGAGATCTGATTTTAATCGAATTGTAACAAGGCACGTCATACTAACAACACTTTTTTGTATTCCTAAAACCCCTGAAATGGTCATATTTCAAGAAAACAAATATCAGTAATCTTCGAAAATACATGTAACAAAAAAACCCACCACCATCAGTATGCCTTTTATATATAGCATATATGAACAGTAAACATTCATGACTGGAGCTGATGTAAAACTATCTTTTCGGCAGTTTAAATAGCGTTAATTAAAAGCAAAGAGGTCAGGTATAAACCACCTTTTCATATATTAATTAACACATCAACCCCTGCTGCCCCCATAACTTGTCATACTTTACCTCCCTCATCTCCCGAGTGCCTTGATAACGTGGCAGAGTTTACCTAGCTTGTATCCCAGGCGCCGAGTTTGAGTGGCAGTATTTGTTTAGGCTTGTATCCCGCACGAGGAGTTAAATCGGCGCAAACCATTGGTTGATTTCAAGCCATTTCTTAATTATGCAGGCAGTTTAACCAATAACATTTTAGCTTACATAGATAGAGTGAACATTGCTGAAAAAGGGGAAAAAATTTGACTTCGATAGTGGCAAAAATAGTGGAAATATTTAGATCAGAAAATGATGAAAATTACAAGAATCAGCCACTAGAAGTAGACTTTTACTTGACAGACTCTGACCGAGTATTCACACCAGGTTAAGTTTGTAAGAAACAAAACAAGTGGATGCACATAAAATGGAATGAATTTCTTGTGTTGATAGTGTTAATCATTCAGTGTGAATTCATAATGGATTTTTATGGATTATTCATGGCAAGAGAAACAAACTGGTAAGAAAATCATTTATCTTTATGCATCAGTTTTATTTCTGCATGTAGCATGAAATTTATACCATTATGTACATAATTTTATTGCGAACTGCTGTGCCAAATTTTAGCTTAATTAAAGGAACATAAGTAAGAAAATAACATTTATTGCAAGTAGCCCCATCTATAAAATATGCAAGCCAAGTACTCTCAGCAAGTCTCAGGGATACAAGCACTGGTAAGGCTAACACTGCTCTAGGTGATCTCTCTGCACGCATGCTGTAGGGGAATGCCTAGCTGTTTGGCTCAGGGGTTAATGTGTTAACTGGCTGACAATAGCTAGCAAGATGTGTCTGAATTCTGTAGTAGCTCAGACCACTGTGCCTATTTGCATAGGTATGCTCAGGACATGGAACAAACCAACAGATAAATCAAAGATATGCTAGATACAAAATAAAAATGTTTACGCAATATGTATTATAGGTTTATAGGTATTTATACAAGTCTGTGAACATCAACAATGTTTCTTTGAAGTTGTATTATACTGAATATATGAAACGTAAAGCATGATCATTTCATTTGTCAGAATAGTGTTCGAGTGTGATTCATTTTTTAAGCCGATTTAGGAAGAAATTAGCTTTTAATAGTATCAGCCAAGTCCAACAAAGATAAATTTCAGAACTGGTCAACTGAGTTTTATTATTCGAAACACACCAGCCAAAAAAATAATAATAATGTGGGGGTGAGGCAATTAATTGTCTGCACATACTGCAAACAACATATTGACATACATCAACAGGGTTCTGACCATGAATGGCTCAGAGAAACCTGCAGAGAAGTTTGAAGACCAGGATAATCCAGTCTCTAGAGTGAGTCTAGTGATGAACACTGCATTACCTTCAAACCCCTTATTGAAATTATATCAGAACTGTAGCAATTCCAACGTTGTGTGAAAAATAATATTAAAAAGGGGGAAATTTTGGGCCATTTGAAATTGGAGTCTGGGTTTATGGAATTTCAGTAAGGGCATGTGAATTTTTTTTAAGTCACCAGCCCTGGGCCTGTGTCAAAAAAAATTTTCTTAGAGCACTGCATATTATGCCTGGATATCATAGTTGCTGGTTGCGTTTATGACTGTGCATTTATATAATAAAATCAATCTGTGCATTACAATTGTGGTCATAAATGATGGGTGGTCACGCATAGCAGAGGTCACTTAAGACAGCTTAACTGTATTAAAAGGAGTGCTCAGAAGGATTTAATTCCATATGTCTAAAGAAGAGGGATTTTACTTACCATTTACACACAAAGGCCAGTCAAAATAAATTTACTGGTGATCGGTCAATATTCTGACAGAACACGAGTCTGAAAACTCCATTACAAACAGTGCCAGGCACCACTGGTTTCTGCCACCAGTAATGTCAGAAAAAAGGTGCAAAATTCTTGTTGGTCTACCCCCATTACATGGCATCATTATCTTCACTATATGCAGTGTATGCAAGGCCCACTGTGTATGCAAAATATATTTTAACATGATAATTACAATGCTCAATTATCTCAGTATCGTGAACTATTCCGCATAAAATATAATATCAAATGGTCTATTTTAGCTTTTATCAATAGATTTTCTGCAGAACAAATTGTACCTGCACTCTATTTGACTATACTAACCCAACACCCTATGAAGACTTAGCATTACCTACAGCCCTAAACATCAGCATTGACCAATTTCATTGTGGGAAGGTTTAGCGAGGGACATCATACTAAATCGATTCTGAAACTTGGGTCGTCTGTTGCTGGATACTTTTGTCAAAGACCAACTCTTTACAAGTTATTTAGTTATGCGTGAAGAGCTGCAGATCGTGCCTGCAATGGAAGTACAGCTTGCTAATTTTTATAATATATGTACATAGCTTCGATTTGCAATTGTGTTGCATCTATCCCAGTGTACCTGTTTTCCTCTGTAGAACAAACGCTGCCTTCCTGGGGATGCATCAAATGGATCAACCAGTTTTTCTCTCAATTCCTCAATTTTTGTCAACTTTGATAGATTATCAACTCGAATCGACTTTTTACCGTCAAATGTTCGTACTTGAATCCACATCCTGATGGCTACAAACCTAGAAATCTAAATTACATCGACCTTAAAAGCAAGGACTACTCGCGCGTTCACCTGGAGAATGGCGCGAAAATAAACAAGCATGATGCCGAATGCACAGTTGTTCAAGCCAAGAGACCGAACATTCCAAATGTATGACAAGGAAGCGGAAATTGAGGGAACTCGATTTGACCTTTGACCTCGATCGCCCGAGCCGGCTTATGAATCAGTTGTGTAGTGACTGTCAGGCAGTTCGATTGCAAAAGCGCAGAATGGAGATTCCTTTATCTGGCTTTATTTATTTTATAATTCCTGTTATTTTATCATGTTTTGTTTGGTTTAAATACCGTGGACTTGAGTATATAATTATACATTATCGGTGGGTGTTAGTTTGCCTGTTTCTGATGCCGCTGTCAGTACTGTACGATATGTTCATGTATGTTAGAAATTTCATTGTCTTCAAAATGAATTCTGCCCCCAAAATGCACGATAAAAAGGTCAGATTTGTGCAGCAACAGGTAAGAAAAAATATACGAAAGTTTGCATGTGTGTTGTTGTTTTATTGTTTTATTTATGCAGCTCCAGCAGCTGATAAGACTTTGTGTTTTATCTTCTATAAAAAAAATATGTAATAATATATGTAGGAGCTCAATGTATAAGTGTATAAGACATTATTATTGCGCCATTTTACATACATTTGAACAAAAATTAATCAAATATTTTCCTTACTATTAAATGGCAGTCAGTGATTTGGAGAGCTGTTGTGTATAGCACAGGAGTGTGACGTTTTTTTTTCATAAAGTTCGATGAAATCTCTGACAACACGAAATCACCATATCGGTCTTACTTTATAGTACCAATACGGTGATTTCATGTTGTCAGAGATTTCATAGAACTTAATTGATAAAACGTCAGACTCCTGTGGTGTACAGTAAAAGTTGTGGTCATGTAAGCATTTAACACCAATCATTTCAGTAATGGGTGTAATTTTTTACTGTTTGAATTCTACATACAATTAAATGACAATTATTCACTTTTTTATCCTTATACATCCATATTCCTTTGGAAGGTCATTATTTATACCCCTCCCCCAAGAAGTACATATGGCAAAATCAATGTTAAATTATATGGACATTTTTGGATGAGATCAATCTAAAGGTGTGATCTAGTATAATCCAGACTGAATGTCACATGCCGTAATGTCACAATGAAAGCTACACATGTGATAAATTCATACTACCCTATATTGTGACAATCAGATTCTGTATTCTCATTTCTTGACCCAGTTTACTACCTGGCCACCATTGTAAAAGTCCATAGCGATCAAAAATTTTTGTCTGGAATATTCTGGATGACATTTAAGGTGCAGAGCATTTGATAATCAGGACTGAATAGACTTTGGTTAAACAAAGTTAATATTAAATTTTAAAACAATTTATATTTAATTTAATAAGAGGAAATGGTCATACATGACCTGTATGACTTTTACTGTAATATTAATAGATCATGACCTTTTGATACATCCAACATAATTTTACCTGTGCACTAGAGTATCTGTTTCCAATCTTCTCTCAACAAAATAATTTTAGTTTTCCAATATCTGCAGATAACAGGTTTTTGATACCAGACATGCATTTGGGGTAACAAAGAAGATTTCATTTTTGGGATCAAAGGTCAAAGATCAAGGTCACATTAACTGAAAGAAGAATTTTTTGTGTGCACAATAACATTAGTTCTACATCAAAGAGATGCACCAAACATTGTGGATGGTTTGTACTTTAGGTACAGAGGAAGAGTGGTAATTTAAGGGTCAAAGAGCCAAGTTCACTGTTGGCAAAACATGGATTCTGTGCAAATATATTAGTTCTAGATGATGTACCTTCTCCAAAGTTTGTGGACGACTTACACATTATCTAAGAAAGAAGCCTATTAATTTTGGAGCTTAAAAAGTATAAGTTTGTGGATGGTTGGCTCTTCAGGCATGTACAAGGCCTATTGAAAAGTATGGTCAAGATCATTGTGACTCTAAAGATTTTGCGGGGCCCTGAGTGGCCGAGTGGTCTAAAGCACTCATCGTTACGGATCACTGCCATCTCACCTCTGTCTGCGTGAGTTCGAGTCTCAGGCTCGGCTAACGTGGGTACATGAGAAAGCCTGCCAGTAGCTTCTTGTGGGTCGGTGGTTCTTCCCGGAGTTCTCCAGGGTTCTTCCTCCACCAATTATACTGGCTGCCATGTATAGCCTATCTTGTGCTGAAAAATGGCGTTAAACCCAGTAACAACAACAACAGCAACAACAAAGATTTTGCACAATAACCTTTGTTCCTTGTCCAAACTGTGCAGTTAATATAGCCATATATCAGTCATTGTAAGTCTAATAATGGTTACTGCACAGTAAGTTTAGTTCTAGATTGCATATCTTGACCAAAGGTTCAGGACATTGGATTCTTTGGATCAATAATATCCGGGCCAACCATACCCTAATAATGCCACCATAGATGACTATCAAAAATGGAGCAGATGTATTATGTGCCATTCACAGTACAGTTGTTCTCAACTGGTAAAAAATTTTTAAAATAATACTTATTTCTATAAAAATTAAAAATAATAAGTATTTCTATGAAAGTTCCATCACTTCATTTTGCAGCAGTACAGCATAAATTTTATCCTGCTTTTATAGATAACAAAAGCAAAGTGGTTTACAGCAAGGTAAATTCTTGAGTACAATTCTCAGTCAACTTAAAGGTTTTACTTTATTCTCAATTTTTCTTTATAACTAGCATGCAAAGTCAAAATAAATTGTATCAGTATAATTTTATGTTTTACATAGATATAAAGATACTTGTATAATCTTAGTAAACAAGATATATTTAATGAGGAGAGGTATACCACTGTGCAATTTTAGTCTCAGATGATAGACTAGGAGCAATATATCACTGTGCAATTTTAGTCCCAGATGATAGACTAGCGACCAGCTATTGACATAAAACATAGTAATGTAATCTAGCATGCATATCATTAACAAAGAAAAAATTCACATATTATCAGTTTGATAACAAAGGGCACTTGGTTGATACTGCTGTCATAACAACACTGATAAAGTATGCAATATTTTCAATCATTCAAGCCAGCTTTTCAACCTGAACTATGCAACCATCTGTTCATTTTCTGCCATTTTGTGTTGTTTTCTGGTCAAAACCAAAAATGTCGGAAAACAATTGCAGAGGACAATCATATAGTTTTGTCAATAAATATTGCTGGTTAATTGTACAAATGATACATCTCTCTTTTACTCTCCTTGTCTCAAATTGATCATCTTGGAAGTGAAGGATACAATTGTTACATTTTGATCATGGCCAGAAAATGCTATTTTGATTCTACTTAGAAGGAATGTTCCTTTGGACAGACTATACCAAAATTGAGCCCAAAGGATACTGACATATATAGTGTCAGATTTCTTGTGTTATTCATTACAGAGATGTAATTATTTAATGTTCTTAGCATAATACTTTTTCTCAACTTGTGTCTGTACTCTACCATAACACTTTTCTTTGATATTCTTCATGACTGAATGAGTGGGGTGAATTGGTTTTATAGTAATGGTGACTATTTTTCCTTCCACAGACAGGATGTCATTTATAACTTGAGTTTTCCTTGGTCTTCTTGCCGTATATAATACACTATATGTACACTATATGCCATATAGGTTCAGATTAGTTTGCTTGTATTTCCTTCCCCGTTTATTTAAATCTCATTTGAAAGATAAATATTGAGTGGGTTGAGGGGGACACAAGGTTCAGGTCAGTGGAGTCTAAACTTTTATTTTCATGTCCGTGGTGAGTTTTAATGCATAAAATTTCCATCCAAATTCATGGATTGACAACACTTCAGGAGAGGCAGTTCTCCCACCAAATTTGATTTCAGGGTCAAAAAGTATTATTTTTCAAGCTGTCTGAATATGACATTATGATTTTGGTTATCACACCATAAATTTCCAGCTGCCATTATTCATTTGTCTTCCTTGACTGATCACTTACATCGTGGCGCAGCTCTTGAAATTAAAGATCAAATGGTCAAAGGTCAAATCCTCTGGAGCCCAAGGCCTAGCCATGTTTCCCACATGATGACTTAAAACAAATGGTACTAACAGCTGCCTCACTTGGTGCTCAGCACTAAGAGGTTAGTGTTAGGACTGGTCAGATGGGTGTCAGGATAATGTGACTGGGTGGACATCATGTTACATGTCTGCAGCATGATGCCCCAGTGCTAGACATCACTAGAAACTGCTACACTGCAGACATCACAGCGATACGACTGAAAAATTGTTAAAGCTACGTTAAAAATCTATACACACTGTTACACACACACACACACATACATTCCAAACTAAAATTCTTTATCAGTCCAGATCTTGGTTTTATCATATTTTAGGTCAGAATCATTCTGCACCCACATAAATTCTTATTCCACTTGTGAAATAGAAAATATACTTAAACAAAAGCCAAAATCTTTGCCCTGTCTGTATTCGATCTAACAAATGTTTCACCACCTATTAAGTACCTTAATTTTAATCCTGCAGCACATGTTCATGGTACATTTGGTTAGATGCAGAACTATATCGATGTGGGAGGATTGGGTGTCACAATATTTTAGGTCAGGGTAACTGTAACTTCTGCAGTTGGTGAGGGCAGTTATCAGCCACTTCAGTAACAAATAATAAATAAATAATGACTTTATTTAAAGAGGGTAACACAATTAGCTGAAGAACTAATCTACCTTGAGGCCCTCATACAAAGGAATTTATTTATTTTAGCTGCATGTCTGAAGCCACTGGATATATTGGGTTTGGAAGAAGGAAATAGAGTGGGCATTTCTAATCTCAGCTGGAATACTATTCCAGAGCAAAGTTCCAGAGTATTGGAAACTTTTTTTGATTAATTCCTTATTTGGTTTGGGAATTTTATATTGTTTGTAGACATGGATTACAGGTGGGGAGTATTACCAGGTAGCCTATACTGGAATAGTAATTGTAAATATTCAGGAGCAGTATTATTGGATATCCTGTACATTAATTTGGCTTTTCTCAACCGGATTTAGTCTTTAATAGGTGATATTTTTAACTTACCAGCTAAGTTTTCCTTGCTTTCTTTCTGGATTGATATTAGTCCAAATGCTCTGTTTTGAAGATGTGCCAGCTTTGCTATGTTTTTATCGTTTGAATTACCCCATACTGTATTACAGTAGTCTAAATAGGGTTGTATGTAACTGTTATAAAATAGTTTTCTGTGCCTTTCAGGGAGAAAATGTCTTATCCTACTGAGAAGCCATAAACCTGAATTAACATTTTTACTGATATGTTTGATATGTTCAGTTCATGGTAGGTTATTATCTACCAAAATACCAAGTAGTCTATCATGACAGACCATTTGCAAATTTTTATCCTTCCATGTCAGATATAGTTCATCACTTTCAAGATTTGTTCTTTTTTGCCATGTTGAGATAAGTAATATTTCAATTTTACCAGTATTTAAGTAATATTTTAGTTTTACTAGTATTTACCACCATGCCATTGCATGTGCACCAGTTGTCCAGTTTGTTCAGAGCATCCTGTAAAGAAATTGCTAGTTCATGCATTGTGTTTTGGATGTCTGACAATGTTGTGTCATCTGCATAGAGATCTGTAGATGATATTGAGTCCCTTAGTAAAAGTGATAGTCATTAATAAATGATATAAATGGTAATGGATCTAGAATTGAGCCTTGTGGTATTCCATATCTAATTGTTCCAGGTTCAGAAAGAACATTATTTAAATAAATATGTTGTGTTCTCTCACTTAAGTATGAAATAAACCATCTAATTGTGCTTTCATCACATTGGTAAATTTTCAGTTTCTTCAAAAGGATTTCATGATCTAGCATGACAAAAGCTTTCCTGAAATCTACAAATACAGATCCTATTATTCCACCTTGATCAGGTGCTTGAAGCCATTTATCAGTTAGGGAGATAAAGGCAGTCTCACATGAATGTTTCTGTCTAAAGCCTGATTGATTAGGGTGTAACAGCAAGTGTTTGATTAAATATGACACGAACGAGTCATGGACATGTTTTTAAATCAATTTTGACAAGTTTGGTTAGTATTGAGATTGGCTGGTAGTTATCAGCATCATCCTTAGAACCACATTTGTGAAAAGGAATTACTTCGGCAGTTTTCCATATTTTGGGGACAGATGAGGTTGCAATACTTAAATTGATTATGAATTTTATGCTATCTGAAATAGCAGAGGCAGAAGATTTAATGAGTCATGGACCAATCTGATCAAGTCCTGTAGCTTTCTTGGTATCAAGTTCATTGAGACATTTATTAACTATGTTTTTTTGATACTGATGGGATAGAGAAACATGCCTCCTTAAGCGATTTTGCTGCTGCAGAACTTTACAGCTATTAGTCTCTTAATCATGGCATTTTGGTTTGCTTCTGAGATTTTCAAAGACATGTTTTGAAAGTATTTTTTGAACATGTTTGACATGAAATTCAGGGCTCCTTGTAGAAAATGTGTTTAACTTCAGTCAGTAGTTGAGAAAGTTAGAAAGTATTTTTTTGGTCTTTTGGCAAGACTAGAGTCTTGCTACATTTGGATGAGTGCCAGATTTTGAAGGCTTTCTCCTTGGCATTAAATTTTTTCTAATTCTTGATGTTGGCAACAGTCTCTGAATCAGCTATTAATATCTGTAAACATGTTCCTCATTTCCTCTGCAGGGGAGTGAAGTAAATGTATATGTTTCAAACTATGAATAGACTCTTTAGACTGTAAACATTCCAATTTGTATGAGTCAGCATTCATCTTTATAACAGTATCTTGTTGGTACATTTCATACAAACTTGACAAAGGAGCCTTGTGGTTTTTGTTTGAATCATCAGTGTAGCTTGTTTATCAAGTGATGTATGTATTAGGGCTTACGGAACACAAGCAAATTAATGGCAATTGTTGCAAATGAAAGGTTTTAAATATAAAGACTTGAACAAAGACTTTTAGGAAGATAAACCCTACCAAATAAACACAAACATGAAGATAAAAGATACTGATGTTAAAATTCTGTAAAAAAAAAGTATATAAGATGTAGGTGAACATTTAAACTTTAAAACAAAGGGTGTTTGTGAATTAAGAACTTAATTAGTACTTGGGTTTAAGGCAAATTTCTTCCCTGCAGATGATACATGGTAAAGACCAAAACCTTAGATAAGCAAACTCCTCTCAAAACCAAATAATGCTTTTGGTAAAACATTTTTCTTTAGTTTATATAAACTTAAACTCAGAAAACTGAAACCCTGTACTGTAAAAAAAAGCTGAAAGAAAAGTGCAGTTCCAATGAGTAAAATAAAACCCAGCAAAGAAACATGAACTGATATAATAAAATTCTGATATTCACCTGTATCTATTGACCCCCCCAACCTTCCCCTCCACCAAAAAAAACTGACTTTCAAAATACAGGCAAAACAGTTAAACATTTACTTAAAAATTAATCTTAAAGTTAATTCTACACCTTAAATATTGGAATGGTCAGTTTTATGTAGGTCTTAATTTTCAGCTCTTAGGATGCTGGACTGAGCAACTTCCAGACCACACCTCAGTTTTACTGACATAAGTTAGACATCTGACCTGGATTCACCTGTAAAACCGAAGTCAAGTCTTTAACCTAATTCTACAAAATAGCAATATCATAGTCTGATAATAATACAAGACTTTAAATTGACCCATCTATTGTTTTGAACCTAGACTTGTCTTGTGTTGGTTTAATTGGGGCCTGATTGGTCAGTTTAATTGGGGCCTGATTGGTCAATTTTAAGTCTGACAAGTTTCAGCCAATCAGATCAATAGAGCCTAAACTTTACATCTAGACTTATGGTAAGTTCTGTTAAAGAAATTTAGACCTGATGGCATAATTCATTAAGCTAATAAAAAAATTGAACCTCATTAAACCAAAACATTTCAAAACCAAAATATAATATGGTTCCAAGGAGTTCTATTCAAGCAAGGTTTCACTGCATCACTCAAATATGTTGCTTAGTCCACACTGAAACCCCTTCTTTTGCTAGCAAATCTCAAAACCTCTGAAAAAAAATTTGTCCCAAAGCAATTTGTTTCAGAGTTCTTCTGTATAGTTTTAAGTTTTAGTAAAGTTGGAATGAAATGAACATCCTTGGCACATCGTCTGCCATTTTTGTTTATCTCGAGAAACTTTAAAGAAATAATTTTTGCTGCCATAAAGTTGCATCCTGTTACCATGATTTAAGAAGATTACAACAGTTTCAGTGATTATATGTCCCCAGTTATTGTTTTGTTAACATTCTGACTTCAATCTGGTTTTGTCAGTTATTATCTTGTTAACATTCCTACTTCAGTCTTGTTTCATCATTTAAGCAAAATCTCAAGCACAATTTGAGCTCACTTGGTCATAACTTAAAGTGATGTGAGCTTACAGTATGGGCGTGTGTCTATTCTATTGCAGTCCATCAAGATTTGGAGACCATGGGTATTTTTCTGATTTTGATTTAAAACTTGCAGTATTGATTTATATCACCAATATCTCAGACAGATTCTAATGTGTGCTAGATCTATATGTATAAAGGAGGCAGTCTGATTGGCTGAGCTTTCTACCACCCTGGAGGCCAGATTTCACATCTGATTTTGATCAGACATGGAATCTAGACTTATATCATCAAGATCTCAGATGAGTTCTGTAATGAGTGAGATCCACGCTTATTATTGAGTCATTCTTGCGTCAGATTAGCTCAACTTGTTAATACTCTGGAGGCTGTATTTCTGATCCAGTTTTGATCTCGCTTGGAACATGTGCTTACATGTACATCATAGAGATTGTAGACATGAGTAAGATCCATGCATA
Organism: Megalonaias nervosa; assembly: GCA_016617855.1. NCBI lineage: Eukaryota > Metazoa > Mollusca > Bivalvia > Unionida > Unionidae > Megalonaias > Megalonaias nervosa. Next base: position 12,587 of record JAECUM010005133.1, on the reverse strand, counting down.
CTAATGAGGTTATCTTTCATGTGTTAGGCTGTTGTTGTTGTTATAGGGTTTAACGCCATTTTTCAGCACAAGATAGGCTATACATGGTGGCCAGTATTAATGGTGGAGGAAGAACCCGGAAAGAACCACCGACCCACGAGAAGCTACCGGCAAGCTTTCTCACATAACCACATTGGCCGAGCCCGAGACTCGAACCCACGCGGACAGAGGTGAGATGGCAGTGATCCGTAACAGAGAGCACTTTAGACCACTCGGCCATTCGGGGCCCCCATGTGTTAGGCTGAGTTTTATTACCACTCTGGAATAATTCTGATCTGTTTTTCATCAAACTTGAATAGAGGCATATGCATCATACAAGTTCATTAATGAGCCAGATCTGTGAATCAAAGCATGCGCTTGCTATGACTTTTGAATCCATATTCCTCCTCCAGTTTTGATCAAACTTGGAACATACACTGCTTTCATTAAAATCTCATAAAAATGTGATAACAACAAGATCTATGCATCCTAAAGAGGTTATCTTGCATCTGATTGACTGAGCTTATTGCCACTTAGGAATCTTTATTTCTGATCCAATTTAGATAAAACTGGAAATATGGGCTTATAATCATCGAGTTCTTGGACATGTATGGTAATGAGTGAGATGAACTTGTATTAGAGAGTTGATCTTGCATCTGATTGGTTGAGCTTGTTTTCACTCTAGGAGCCATATTTCTAAACTGATTTGTTTTAATCAAACTTGAGATGTGGGATGATATAGCGATATCTTGGAGGGACATTCATATTAATAATGTAATCTTGAATCTGGTAGGCTGGGCTTTTTACCACTCTTGAAGTCATCATTTGGGAACTGATTTTGATCAAACTTGGTAAATATGTTTATATCATCATGATCTTGGACAGTTCAGATCATAAGCAAGATCCACACATATTATTGGTGTGATCTTTCATCTGATTGGTCGAGGTTATTACTGCCCTGGAAGCCATAATTCTGTTCTGATTTTCATCAAGATTGGGTTATGGGCCTATATCTTCAAAATCTTGGATAATGAGCAAGCGCCATGCACATTCAATGAAGTGATAATGCATCTGATTGGTTGAGCTTGATGAGATCAATATGGAGGATTGTTGGATCATGCATAGAGATGTCAGATTATTTTGCAACTGAACTTAATACATATCTGATCCATTTTTGATAAAACATATTAAAAATGCTTCAGCATTCAAGATCTTGGATAAGTACTGGTACATGATTAATCCACATCAAATTATTTGAGCTTTTCTTAGATTCCAATTTGGATCATGTTTTTTGTCGAACATGGTAAATACCAGTAGGCTTTTATCATCAAGATATGGTTTATTATGAGCAAGACCTGTGCATAATAATGAGGTGATCTTGCATATGATTGGCTGAGCTTCTTGCCTCTTAAGAGACTGTTCTCATTTTCAGCAGATATGATACATAATCTAAATATCATCAAGGTGATTTCAGTTATGAGAAAGTCTTATCTCTGAGATCATTTTGGCTGAGGTTTTCTAAAACTTGAGAAACTATTTGATAGACCTTTTTACCAAGTCTGATTAAAATCAAATGTCATTGAGATCTTAGTTCATTATGATTACTAGTCAAAATCATGCATTAATGATGTGAACTTGCATGTGATTGGCTGAGCTAGTCAGCAGTATAGTAACTATATTTCTGTTCAGATTTTGATCAAACTTGTTAAATATTATGTTGGATGAGCTTAATTTTGAGCAAAATCTAGTAAGTTAGTCTTGTGTCTGGTTGGCTGAGCATGAAACTGAATTTAAGTAGGAATTTCAGTAGGGTTTTGCTCTCCTTAAGCTTATATTGATATAGGCAATTTCTACTGCTGGTGAGATTTGCACATATTAATTCATCTTTGCACAGTGAGATACATTGCATCTGATTGGCTGAAAATCTTACCTCTCTAGATCTAGACACTATTTCTCATCTGATAAAACTTGATCGGTTTACACATCAGTATCTTTAGCGGCTTCACTTATGAAAGAGACTGTGCATGTTATGCCTTTTTCATTAGAAAGAGTCTTTTCAGGATATAGTAAAGTAGGTGAATTGAATATGATAGAAAGTGAAAGGAGATAGTTTACTTAGGTTGTATACTCACAATACATGTACTGTATATTCAGGTAAGCCTGCTTAGTGAAATTGTCAGCTTTTAAGTTAAATGAGCCAGTTGAAAAATATCTGGTGGCCTAAGTGGTTAGAGCTTAATCCACCTCAAATGCGGGAGCTTGCAGGTTCAAAACTCCAAGATGGGTCATTCCAAAGACTTATAAAAACAATACTAGCAGCTGCCTGGCATGGCACTCATCATTAAGAGGTTAGTATTAGGATTGGTCGACCTGGTGTCAGGATAATGTGACTGGGTGGACTACATGCCATATGTCTGCGGCATGATGCCTCAGTGCTAGACATCACTATAAACTAGCATACTGCAGACATCATAGCAATATGACTCAAACTGTTAAAGCTACTTAAAAATCCCAAAACACAAACTTTAAAATCTTTAAAATCATTGATGATTGACTGCAGGTTTTTAAATAATCATTTTTAATTTCTCCAAAATTTCCACAACACACATATACATATATATAAAGAATACATCCCACATCCCAAAGAAAAGATATCAGAATATTTGGATTATTTTATGAGACCACATGTCCACAAATTACCATCACATCTTCAGGACACAACAGATTACCTCGTAAAAAGCAAAGCAAGTGAACGATTACTGCCATATTCATTGTTTGTTTCCTTAGACGTCACATCTTTGTATACTAACATACCGCACAACGAAGGGATACAGGCGTGTAGAGAAGCATGGGAAACAAGAACTGTAGACAATCCACCCACACACTTCCTAGTCCAACTCCTGGAGCTTGTCCTAAAACTCAATAACTTTGAATTTAATGAAGAAAACTACCTCCAAATCAATGGAACTGCAATGGGTACAAATATGGCCCCTTCGTATGCTAATATTTTTATGGGAAAACTGGAGGGTCAACTTTTAGCATCAATTGAACTTACATCATACCAGTGGGTACGCTTTATCAATGATATAGAAATGAAGTGGCAACATGGAAGAGAAAGTCTGTATGATTTCATATCAAAGGCAAACAACTTCCATCCTTCAATAAAATTCATGGCAGAAGTCTCCAACTCAAACCATGTTTTCTTGGACTCAACAACCAGACTGGTAGAAAACAAACTCCATACAGACATCTACTTGAAATCTACCGACAAACACCAGTATCTTCTCCCAACCAGCTGTCATCCAAAACACTGCATTAGGAACATCCCATATAGCCAGGCACTGAGGATACGCAGAATTTGCTCCGATGATAAAACATTCCTAAAACGGTCTGAAGAACTATCTAAACATTTAATTTACCGAGGCTACAACAAAGACCTGATTGCAGAGGCAACCCAAAGGGCTAAACAAACAAACCGCAATGACCTACTAAAATATGGAAAGAAGGAAAAGGCTCTTAAGGTACCATTTATCCTAACCTACCATCCAGACAACCCCAAAGTAGGTAAAATCATCAGGAAACACTGGCCCATCGTGGAATATTCTGACGCACTAATGTTAATCCTTCCAAACAAACCTGTTGTAGCCTACCGGAGACCAAAAAACCTCAAGGACATCCTAGTCAGAGCAAAGCTAACGCCAATCACTAATCAAGACCACCCTAGTCAATCTGGTCCCTGTGGTGATAAAAGACGCAAAACCTGTCAACATATGATAGAAACCAGGACATTTTCTAGCACAGTGACTAAAGAAAAACTAAACATACATGATCCAAACAAAATATGCAAAACAGAGAATGTAATTTATCTCATCACATGTAAGATCTGTAGCCTTGAGTATGTCGGAGAAACTGAAAAGCTACACAGAAGGATCAACCTTCATAGATCTGATTGGATGCCAAAGAAGCTGTACAGAAGCCTGGTCGCAGAACACTTATCCTCCCCTGGCCACAATTTCAGTGATATAACACTTATTGCAATTACTCACAACCCCAACTGGAGTTCCGAAACCAGGAAAGAAAAGGAATCTTACTGGATATGCCACCTTAGAACATTGAAACCAAGCGGTTTAAACCAAGAAGATTAGAAAAAGACAGCCATGCACAAATGAAATTATTTATTTTTTGCAGGCGACACATTTTCTTTTAAACAATTCTCTAAATTTGCTTAATAGCCTATAACTACTACCATGACAATGAGGGGCCCAGAGTGGCCGAATGGTCTAAAGCGCTCTCCATTACGGATCACTGCCATCTCACCTCTGTCTGCGTGGGTTCGAGTCTAGGATTCGGCGAATGTGGATATGTGAGAAAGCTTGCCAGTAGCTTCTCGTGGGTCGGCGGTTCTTTCCGGGGATTTCTCGGTTTCTTCCTCCACCATTAATACTGGCCGCCATGTATAGCCTATCGTGTGCTGAAAAATGGCATTAAGCCCCACAACAACAACAACAACAACAACCATAACAATGAAATATCCGTGATATAATTTGCACTGACATAAATTTACATAAAACAACATGTCATTATGGCTCATCTATTTCTAGGTCAATAAATATATTTTCAAGCATCCACAACAAGTTGAAATAAACTAGTTGAAACATAACAAATTTAAAGGTTTAATTCCTGCAGAAACAGCCATGTAAAGTTTTGCAAACACAATGGTTTTTGTGTTTTATTTGTTTGTCTTGTCTATGTTTTGTATTTGCCTTTGAAAAAGACTCATTAAGAGTCGAAAGCACTTAGGCTAGTTAGATACTAGTTTTGCACTGTTCATTGTCAGTTTATTGCATATATTCTGTTTATCTCATAGCCTAACATGAGTTCCTTGCTATAATGAGTTGTTTGATTATCAAATATGTTACTTTGCATACGTATCAAAGTGTAATGTCTGTGCCAACTTAATCACAAGTAAATCTTCAAACTATGCCCTATTTAATCTTGTATGTTCTTGGTCGATACTGACTTACAAGTTGAATCAAAATGCAAACAACAAAGATCCTGATCTGCCATGCATAATGCACCTGCAGGTCAGGGTTTATGTTGTTTGTTTTACACATAACACCTAACAAACTTCACAGACCCAGATCTGCCATAGCATAATGCACCTGCAGGTCAGGGTCTGTGTTGTTTGTTTTACACATAACACCTAACAAACTGCACAGACCCAGATCTGGTGGTGTATTATGCAATGGCAGATCTGGGTCTGTGCTTTTTGCAGTTGGACTTGTCTTATAACTGAAAGTCCTCCAAATATTTATGGATGCAGCAAACTATTAAATTAGGGGTAAAAACAAAGTCAAAGGTCAGTGTCACTGGAGCCAGCATAAAGATTTCATTTAGCACCAGAACTTCAGTTTCCTGCTGGCATTTTTTAAGACATACTGTAATGAAACACATGTGGGGAATAGATTACAATGTCAAATGGTTTTCTGATTGAAATGGTTGTTTTAGCTACAATAACTATGGTATTTTGCTTTCTGGATTGTAAGTTATGTTTCCAGCTGCATTTCATCATTAATCTTCTCAGATGGACTCCACATGGACAGTACCCCATAGAGGGTTTAGCAATTCCACATCGGATTCCATATGCCACACATGGCTTAGAGTCAATGCAACTTGCAGGATGGTCTGATCCACTTACTTCCCCACAAATTTATGGTAATGAGATAGACCACCACCCCATTGTTGCTGTGATGGATTAGCATGGGTACTAACAGACTGTCTGTAGCCACAGTTAATTTTATGTGCAGTTATATACTTGAAAAAAAGTGTCAAAATATATTAATTGTATGATTCATATAATAAAATCAGATAATAATTTTTTTTTCTCTTAAGTCGTTCTCCACATAAGTCAAGTTACATTATTTATATAAATTCATGTTTATTTCTAAATATTTTCATGTTTAAATTTAACTCTCGACAACTAAGTGTAAACAAAATACAAATTTTAAGTTGTTATTGAATGCATGTGGCACTGGAAGGTAGATCATCAGTATCAACTTTTTGTACTTCAGTTATAATGAAATTAAAATTACTTTAAAATAGATTTCATAAAATCAAAATGTTAACTACAACTGAGATTAATTTGAAGAAATATGTGTAGGATTGACTAGTTTTATTAAAGAACAACAAAAATTCAGCTGATTAGACATGTGCATAAACAAAACTTGCATGCTAACCACAAAACAGAATCCTAGTGACTTACTATGAAAATACCAGATACAAAGATGAAATGGAGAGACAGGGCAATAGAGAGAGGGAGAGACAGAGGAATAGAGAGAGCACACAGAGGCAGTTTTCTTTTGCCTCTACAACTTGGTCATACGTACGAATTTGCAATTAATGTTAGCAAAACATCATTTAAAAGTATATAAAAATCCAAGTACAAATTATGTGTAAACCAAGAAGCAGAAATTGATCTCACTTTCATATGTTATGCATGTTAATGCCAATGCAGGGCTAATTGCAAAATATTTGCAGTTGACAATTCTAATGAGATAAATGATGAATTAATTAATGTAAAATGGAGATAAATTTAGATCAGGTTTGAATGAAAATTGTTTGTGTATTGTATATGTGTAAGTTAAAGACATGTAAATGAATTCAGTCCAACATCATAAGCTTATTGTCAGACAGAGATTTACAATAGTATGTATTTAATTTGTGCATTGCAAGAATGAGAACAAGAGATTTATAATAGTATGTATTTAACTTGTGTATTGCAAGAATGAGAACAAGATGTTTACAATAGTATGTATTTAATTTGTGTATTGCAAGAATGAGAACAAGAGATTTACAATAGTATGTATTTAACTTGTGTATTGCAAGAATGAGAACAAGAGATTTACAATAGTATGTATTTAACTTGTGTATTGCAAGAATGAGAATGGCAGATTTACAATAGTATGTATTTAACTTGTGTATTGCAAGAATGAGAACAAGAGATTTACAATAGTATGTATTTAACTTGTGTATTGCAAGAATGAGAATGGCAGATTTACGATAATATGTATTTGTGTATTGCAAGAATGAGAATGGCAGATTTACAATAGTATGTATTTAATTTGCATATTGAAAAATTGAGATAGAGATAGAGAGGGAGGGAGAGGGAGAAAGAGAGAAATGTGCTTGAATATGGCAAATCAGTGAATGTATTCCAAAATTTTCAGGATGATCTGATACTTTCAGAAATAAAATTCTGTAATCCATTAACAGCTGCAAGAGACAATAAATGAGATTTATGTTTTAGAAATGGATATTGCACTCCTTTTTGTCGATTTAAAAAATATTGTATTAGGTCTGCTGGAGTCAGATGATAAAATCTTGAAATTGAGAGAGCAAGGGAGGATGGAAAACTTGTAAGTTAGATCGTCTAATTCTGGTTGCTTTTGTGGCAGAAAAGTGGCAGGTGATGTGAATCATTGGATCTTAATCATCTTCATTAAGAATGAAACCTGCAGAACTTATTTTAATCTTTATGTGCACATGTGCATGACAGAGATGGAGAGATGGATCTTAATTTTTGGATGGTGCAGATGAAACCATTATTGACAGATGGTAGAGGTGATATTTGATATTGTGTGATCAGATTAAAGTCAGAACTCCATTTTGCAAATATACAAGTTGTTTTTTTTTTAAAAAAAAGAACTAAGCTTCAGGAAAACAAAGGAAAGCTTGCATTCTTTTATAGCTCGATTCTGAATGGAATTTAAGGTTTATGTTGATCAGCAGTCATATCTTTTGAAAGAGAGAGAGAGAGAGAATGAAAGAGAAATATGTAACTTTCCTTGTTTATTTATGTGATTTTCATACTAAAGTTTAATGATGCAACTGACAAATTTCTTCAGTCATCCAGTCTTAGTAGCTCCCAAGGTTCAGTCATCCATTTTTTTGTAGCTTGTCAAGTTCAGATGTTTGGCAAAGAGTGCCTCTGCTGTGAAGTCAAATGGCTATGCTGTGTTGCACTGTCACAAGGTTATTCAAAGCTGTTCTAATACACAAATTTTGGATTGAGCTGTTATAGTCCACAGGGCTGCTTTTACACATCAACTACTAAAATTAGTTTTGGGCTATTTTGGACACATCAGTTTTGGGTTTCTTTTCAGGGTATACTTTGCATGCGACCATTTTGTAAGACATGTTTGGATGAGGACTTTGGAAAAGCTCCTTATTAGCTCAGAAATCCAGAAAAAAATTGTATGTGTGTCAGGCTTATGCAATCCTAGAGACATTAATCCTCTCTCTCTCTGTCTCTCTCTCTCTCTCTCTCTCTTTCTCTTTCTCTCTCTCTCTCTCTCTCTCTCTCTCTCTCTCTCTCAGAGAGAGATAATCCGCAGCAAAGGTTCTGTCTTTCTAGCTTAGTTCCGCTACAGCCAATACACTGCAAAGGTTCAAATACAAAATAGTGATTTGATTTAAAAAACAGTGAAGAAACACGACACATTAGAGAATTACAGTTTTATTTATGATGCAGAATAGTGAAATGTCATTGTTTTTTTTTTTGACAGTGGAGCTAAAAAGATGAGTTTCTTTGACAATCATAAATAATTGTCCCTAATTGTGAACATTCTTGCTGCCATGAAATTAATTACAATAAATGATATATAAGAAATGTAGTTGTAATTGAAAATGCACCCATTTTAACTTCAGCGAATATGATCACAGAATAGATGGAAATTCCAGCCCTAATATTTTTCTGATTTTCAGTTTAAATGGAGAGATTTAAAATAAATAAATAATGCAACATTAGAATCAAATTTCCTATCATAGAGAAATATTTTCTCATTTTTCCATGGGTAAAAGAAATTAAGTTAATATATGCCATGGTTTGATCCTCTTAAAATGTGGATACCATTAAAACTGGTACTGTTCTATTCATTATCACATGATCTGGTACTACATACAATACGGTCTTCATCTCTGACTACTAAATCTGAACACCCTTTATATTACCCTTTATTCAGGTCTGAATCTCGGCAATGCATTTATAAACAAGATATTATTTAAACTAATGTTATATGTTTATGCCCATTATAATGCAAAATGTATTATATTACAATCTGTCCCATCCATCTGTTTGTTACCAATTTCATTTCTGGACAATAACTTTGTTGATAGCTTGCACACGGGGTAAGGAAGAACCCTATTTATTTCAGGAACAAAGTCTCAAAGGTCAGGGTCAAAGGGGAAAAGTTAAACTAATGGCTGAAAGAAGAAACGCAGATTCCACACAATAACTCAAATTCTCCACATTAACAGTTACGAGACTTTGTTGGTAGCTTGCACTTAATAAGGAAGAATCCTATTGATTTGAGAGTCAAGAGGCCAAAGGTCAAGGTCACAATGGCAGAAAGGAGAACAGATGGCTTTTGCACAGTAGCTTGACTTCTCCATAATCTATGAATATGAAACTATATCAATGGCTTGCATCTGGGGTAAGGAAGAACACTATTAATTTTAGGGTTAATAGGTCAGTGGTCAAGGTCAATATAACTGAAAGAGTGAAAATGGTTTCTTCACAATAGGATTAGTTCTGTAATAATAATAATAATAATAATAATAATAATAATGACTTTATTTAAAGAAGAAGCTCATTTGGCCAACTGACCAATCTTCCATGAGGCCTTCTACAGTACTTGGATGGCTTTAAGTGGACATTGTAGTGGAAAGGATTCATTTTCCCTCAGGTATACCTTATGAGTCAGAAGGTCTCATATCAATGTCATTGGTACCCAAAGTGTGATTGTGGCTTAAGAGTAATAAGTCTCACTGCACTTGCATGAATGCAGCTTCCTGTCAATTTCAAGGTCACTGTAGCAGAAATGGAAGGGTTGTTGTTGCATGATAACTACAGTATCATGTGGTCCCTAATATGTCACACTTCTTAAGAAGTCTGCTAATTTGTTGTGGCAGCACCATATTCTATTGATTTAAAGGTCATAAGTTCAGAGGCCAAGGTCACATAAGCATAGCTCATTTTTGGGGGTTTTAAGATGATAAAGTTTCCTTGAGCAATTTTTCCCTGGACTTCTTAAATGAGCTGCACTTTGGGAGGTCAATGACTATAGGTGAGGCTGTTTGTAACAGCTGCAGTGGGGGTGGGCTTGGATCAGCCATTCTTATAATGGTTTTTTTTTTTCTTTCTTTTATAGTTTTTTCTTTCTTTTACAGGTAAGGGCATGGAGGGATGATGGAATGAAGACTATGATGTGCACAGCACGTCCAGGGTGGGCAACGGTCAGCTTCAGGCGAGGACTTTACAAGAAAACCCTCTGTAACATCGAGGTCAATATGATTGACATTCTCGAGGTTGACACACAAAGACAGATTGTCCGTGTTGAACCACTGGTGTCGATGGGTCAGATTACAGCCACTTTGAATCCGCTAGGATGGACATTGCCTGTCCTGCCTGAACTAGATGACTTGACTGTTGGTATGTTGAATTTGACTTTTATAGAATTCTTTACTTACTTTATTTATTATCACTTGATTTATTGCAAATTTAGTGTTTAATTAATTACATAGATATTTTGTACCATGTTATAGACTCATCCAATTCCAGAATCCTAGGCCCAGATTTGCCATTGCATTATGTGCCTTCAGTTCAGGGTTTATGCTGTTTGCTTGAAATTATCATAGACCCATTAAATATAACAGAATAATTTCAGTGATGTTTTAATAGCTTAGTGTAATATTGAATTATCTGGGGCAGTTTTTAAGAGGGTTCTCAACTTTACAGGGCCATGTTGTGGGCATTTTTCCTAAGATATCAGGCCCCATATGTAAAAGGAGTATGTACCAGATTCTTTATGTTACCAATTTTCTTCAATACATTTTTATTCTACTTTATACATTATTCTTAGTTGGCCAATGGTGACCAAGTTGTCTAAGGCACTTGCCTGTACAGATCACTGACATCTCTATACCTATGTATGTGTGGTTTTCAGTCAAAGGCTCAACCATTGTGGGTATGTGAGAAAGCTTGCATGTAACTTCTGAGGTTCTTACCAGGATTTTCCAAATTCTTCTTAACCAAATATACTGGCCACCATGTCTGGCCTATCATGTGCTGAAGAATGACGTGAAACCCATAATAACAACAATGCAATAAACAATAATAACAATATTATTCCCCATCTCTACACCACTGAATTATAGGCTCCATCCCCATGCTTGATTATTAGTTGATTATTAGCTCTTCTGGACATCAACAAGAAGATCTTATACAATGATCTTTGTCATCCATCCATCCATTCACACAAATTTTTATTGTGTTACGTGTAGGCTCGTACAATAATAACAAGAGAAAAGAGTGAAGACAACAAGCTTTGTATATTTTAACAAAATAATTTATTTCCCTAGAAAACAATGTAAAAATTGGAAATAGGACTTACGGTTTGTGAATATAATCCAAAATTTATTCCTAAGAATGAAAAATACAAGTCCAATCACTAAATAGTTCTAATAGAATCCAGGTTCGAATCTTGACGACGTTCCAATACGGAAGGCGATGACATCAGATGTGGTCCTTGTATAAATAGCAACAATTCCTCAATTGAATCACGGTTTATGTTTCTGAATAATTCCAGAATAAATTTCCACTGAATTTCTTTCTCCCAGAATTTTATAAAACAGTACACTCGTTTGGTTTTCTAGAGAATAATTATTTAATTCCAAAAACAAATGAACTTCAAAAAACAATCTGGTTTCAACAATAAAAACCTATCCAGCCTTCAAGATTTCAGAATACAACTGACTGACGAGCGCTCAGAAAGGGTTATTATATCCGACAAATTATCATTCCGTTCTCACGAGATAGATTACGTGGTTGAAAAATGCAATATGAAAAATGTAATTTGTCACATAGGAAGAATCCCTATCTACTTTCACTCTGAAATAAATTTAAAAATAAAACTGTGTTTATTCAGACTAGACGAAATGACCTTGGCAATAGCCAATTGTTTTCGCGTAGCGCTTACACTACCGCGGACCAAGGTGAACTAAAAATATTGCTCATGTAACACGTTTTATGTCTTAGATAAACAACATTACTAAAAGAATTTCAAATCCCGTGAAAATAATCATTACAATAAAATGTAATGAAACAAATATAAAATAAAAAGAATTTTAAAACTAACACACAAGCAATTAATTACATATACGTAACAATTGCTAGTCCTCCTAAACTGTTGGGAGGATTGGTGCAGAACTTCTGCAAACACACTTAGCTAAAGGTCCTAAAATATAAATGGTTCCTCTCAGACATCCAGTATGTCAGATGTCTTGAAAATATTCTTGAATCAACTGTCTTATTGACTTGAGGTTTACACTAGAAGACCCTGTTTGTCTGGTTGGTCCTAATTGAAAGTGATGCTGATCTGATATGGTTCCACTCTACAGTATGTACTTTTGAGAGAGGGACTGGTATGAGGTAATGTTGTTTGCATTCATGGGCGCCCGCAGCATGGGTTAAGGGGGGGGGTCACATGACCCCCCCTCTCGAAATCATACTG